>JAAAKL020002471.1:0-25997 GCA_010016065.2 Carybdea cf. marsupialis auct. non (Linnaeus, 1758) | reverse complement strand
TTTGACCAGAGATTTTTGAGATTCAAACGCCTCTAGTTTAAACACTATATACACTACAGGTCTGCTACTTTGGGAAAGAGCCTCTCTCAAGCTTGCCTTTCGATATCTGGAGTCAGATTGTACTATTTATAAAAATGTTTGATTTGTGACGTCATCACTTTCCCTCCCCATAAACTCGCTTGGCGTAATATAAAACCTGAAGGGCCGAGACCAACCTTACTGGTAAATGAGACAAGCGAAATCAATGAGAAAACATAAAAGGAGAATGGAATCTTGAGGTTTAAGAGTTATTCTTTCATATGAACGTTCTCTGTGGCGAATCATAATGGAGGTAGTCCTGAATGCAAGGTCTAGCATCGATTGCAGGAATCTCTCATTGATATTAGAAGATGCAAATACTACAGCTGGGAGAAATCTCAGGTTTTTGAAATCCTAGCCCTTTGAAGTGTTGTATAGGATAATTATGATTAAAAAAATAGAGCAACAAATACATCTTAGAATTGGATTTATCGATTTAGATGGATATTAATATGCTACACGTCATCATCCGTATCTAATCCTTGATTTCCATTGGATACTTAATAAGAGCTGACTTTTGTTGACTATCTTTGGGTTGAATACCCTAAACAGAATCCTAAATCCAAGCGATGCTTTCTTATCGGTTTAATTTTTACGTTCAACACCAACAGAATGAATCAAAGACGACGCCGAACAAATCGTATATAAGAAACGTCAATAGCGTTGGCCCTATTCAGTAGATAGGACAGTTACTCTAAGCCTCTACACAATTTCAAACAGCTCCAATCAAGGCAATGGAATTATTAGTGCAAATGCCAATAACTGCGCAACGTTTGAGCCATTTACAACTTGAATACAGCCGCTTGTGTTTTGTAAAGGATAATATATATTTTTCATGATTTACTGAAGCCTGAAGGGCAATAATCCAATCTTGTGCTCTGTTTACACTTCGTACATGAGACTTGGCACCTATCACTATCAGCCACTTGCAGCGGCTTGTCCTGACATAATTAAAACGAAATAGGATAGTAAATATGATGGTGATATCTATTTAACCAGAGTTTTAAGGATTTAACCATTTGGCTTAATTGGGACACTGATTAGACTGATACAACTTCGTCCCCAGTGCATTGCTCTTCGTAATTTCTGTATGCCGATTGATGGTTACTTAGAAATCATGGTAACAGTTTATCTTACTGATTATGCATAGTATTACTACTGTCATGAAGGTCAGACATTTACAAGAGCTTTCCTCGTGAGAACGTAACATGATTAGGCTATAAACATTATTGGCGAAGAACCAAATGCATACACCATTGATATTTGCAAGAAGGGGGAGTTATGATTTATGAAAGTCCCCTAATTACTCTTTCTACAATCTGCAGACGAAGTAGAGTAGTGTACTTTGTACAGTCCTTCACATTTTGATGTGAACAGTTTTTGTCATTGAGAATTACCATTGAACTGCATGTGTTACGATTTTGTGACTTCTTTTTTGGGTCTTTAATGGTTTTAAAATCTTATACACCATCTTTCCAGGCCCGTAGCAAGCGACAGCCGTCAGGGGGGCAATCAGTAATTTGGGAGCCATCAATTGTTACACAGATAACGAAGTACTATTGGAGCATTTTAACATTGGGAGCCAAATATTGTCCGACGTATGCCCCAAATCCCCGTTTGGCCACGGGCCTGCGTTTTTGTACGGTCAATGAAATTTATGCAGTAGGGATAGGTGTATTCCTCTTGTTTGTAGCGAGCCTAAAACAAACCCTCCATATTTTTAATGATGGATTGACAACCCTGGTTTGAGGCATACAATTGTTAGACTAATACCACAATCACTAACGTAACTAAGAGTGGAACAAGATCATTTTCACTGATTGTCGCGTGTGGCTTTTGATCGTTTCTGTAACAATAACAATAGACCACAAAATTACAAACAGGATATTATTTGATAACATCATGGACTGAAATTGACTAAGGCATTTTTCAAGAAAAAATCAAGTAGGTGGCATCAGTAAACGTTGATAGTGACGTGCTCTTCACAGAATTAAGAAGTAAAATTGTGTTTAACAACTGTTCAAAGTAGTAACTGTTGAACAATTAACACCTCAGGTCATTTCCTTACTATGTGATCGGCTTTCTATGTACTGACAACGGCTTCGCTTGCAGAGTATGTAAATTACGATAATGCCATATGTTTAAATCATGATAATGCCATATGTATAAATTATCATAATACCATATGTATAAATTATCATAATACCATACGTATAAATTATCACAATACCATATGTATAAATTATCATAATACCATATGTATAAATTATCATAAAACCATATGTATAAATTATCATAATACCATATGTATAAATTATCATAATACCATATGTATAAATTATAATAGTACCATATGTATAAATTATCATAATACCATATGTATAAATTATAATAACCTTATGTCGACTTCGGGGTCGGGGTGTGAGATGAAAATCACTCCCTAACGTCGTTCGCCAGATGGTACAAAGTATTTTGCAGGTAAACAGTTGCAGATGCAGAATTATGAGCAGGTGATATAGCCAAGAGCGCAAGCAAAAAACATGACTCCCAATGCGCTGTGCATTCCAGTACATAGCTACACCATCACATCCTTCTATTTGATCTGTTCTGTTGTCAACGGTTTTCTTCCTATCTCACTTTTTCCTGGGAAGAAGTTGAGTTCTTGTATAAAAGGTATTCGAGCCAAGGATAGTGGAGTTGTGCAGCCCTTTCGCTCGCCTAGGTCCGGTCTAGTGTTGATAAAAAGGCTAGCGAGCAACGCAGAGTTTGAGGAATATCCAAATCGAATAAATCATATTTTCTTCTGTAACCTCTTGAAGGCATTCATTATTATTGCCAAAGCAGTCCATTGGTTACCGTAGATCCTTTGTTGTAGCATCAACCAATCAACAATGATTTGGAAATGTAATCCTATCCAGTCCTCTAACACTAGGAAGAAGGCTAACTTCAACCGGACTTGATTTAAACTCATAAATTATCGGATACTTCTAGTTCCAACCGATGTATATCTAAGCTAGAACCTCGTACGCAAGAGGTTCAATATATGGATATGCTGTCCATTTTGTTTATCCCCAACGGTTCAGTTTGATTTAATGTTTTAGATGCTTTACCTATGTTCCCTGCCACCTTACAAGTATATCGATGTGGAAAAATATAGATATAGACCGGTAGTTCGTGCCGGGATAGGGGACCATGCCTTCTCGGGAGAAAGAATTTCCGTATATTATTCCTCCTAGAATGTACACCAATTAAAGTGTTCCCACCCTTCTCCTGGCCTGTGAGGAGTTGATTATGTATCCACAGACTTGATTATGTATTCACAGACTTGGATCAGCGCTAATTACTTTCAAGGACACATTAGTGTCATCCGTCTGTACTGAATTCCAAATCTGCTCGTTAAATAGATGCTCTTTCGCGGGTTACATTGATTTGTATATAATGGAGAGAGAAAGAGCGTTTGATGCATTTAAATCTATATCCATTTAAATATAATTCGTGGCTGAAAACGGGCAGAGATTAGAGAACAGGAAGCCTCACTCCATGTTTACTGATTCTTATCATTTTTGTTTAAAAAAAGAGCGGAGCTCAAGACTACTAAACTAGATACCTGATTATTGTTGATCATTTGCATTGGAGGCCGCTTGAGGTAAACTTCACACTGTTTTTAGACGAAGCATCCTTACCACCCTGTAGCTGCCGGTGGTGCTGGGGAAGGGACACGAAGTACATAACAGATAGAGAAATTATGATATTTGCCATTCAGTTCTGTGGGAGGATGTGTCTTTGAAAAATGCAGTCAGCTCAAATTCAAGTCTGTGACTGTGTGTAATCGTTTCCAAGCAGGCTAGGAGGAGAAATTTCTCCTTCATAGGAGGGATCTTTTGCACACATAACTTACCCCAGAGATTTCCATGCCATATGTCGGTCACTGACGTAGATTTGGAGGTCAAAAAGATAGCTGAAGCAGTGATCTGAAACCTTTGTTTCATTGTTCCTCTCTGAAAGTTGACACGAGATTCAATATCTTCCTTCCCAACCAATTTCATGTCCATAAAATTCATTAGTTACTACTTTTAATAAAAGTTAGCAAGAGATAGTTACCATAAAAATATGTCCACAGTCAAATTGACTACTTTATAATGGTATGCAATTTGGTTGTCCTATCCCTTATCAACAACTGACTAAAAGTGCAACAAGGTTTCATTACACAAAATAACGGATAGTTCACAGCATAAGTACACCAGTACTTAAAACAATTATTAGAGACTAGAAGCTTTTAAGGGGCATATGAATACTGACAGTATTTTCTACGTCAATCGTTTTTGATGCTTTTGAATTTGACGCTAATTGCAATAATGAACGAGGGTCTCGAGAGACATGAGTTATCTGCAGTGCATGATATAAATTTTTAGATCTGCCGATCCTCCACTAAGGCTGATTTTACACGAGGGTACAAGGTAGCTACTGTGGAGAATCGTCACCAGGCCCTTTGATATCTACTTCTTTTTCACGTTACGTTTGTCGTAAACGTGTGTCGTAGTTTTCTCCTTTACAACTTAAGAATCCCCGATTTAGGCATGATTGCGAGAAAAAACTTTAATGCTCTTTTTAGCTTCTATAAACTCTGTTCACGACGCAAATTTGTGGAGAAAAATTGGTAAAATATGCGCTCGAAATAAGGTAAAACATGCTCATACAATTACAATTGAGGAAAACTTACAATGTTAACTTGAACAAGAATTAGACATCAAAGGGCCTGGTGACGATTTTCCACTGCTACCACCAAGCTACGTACATAGCTGACTTCAAAATGATAAACTAGGTAGTACCGACAAAGCTTCAAAGTGCACTTTCGGGGCTATGCAAACATCTTTCAGTTACTCAACTGATCAGATTGCTTCATAGCTTACTTCAATTTCAAACAAACACGTGTTCTGGTAGTTGCGGTCACAGAAGCGACGAGGCCTAACAATGATTTGTCGGTTTATGTCAAGTGATCAGTTCCTTGTAAACTACAGTAGCATTGTATGAAACTCATATGATATTCAACTTATGGTAGCTTGCAGCTTAAGATAGTTTTGGAACCACAGTGTTTACATCGTGGGGAAGCCTACTGTATGTCATCCTAACACCCGTGCTAGCCCTATGCGTCTGGAAATTGTGTATTCAAATCATTTCACATATTACTATTTACAGTAATTATTGGTAGACAAAAATGAACTTCTGCAATAGGATATACGCAGATAATCAACGATTGTTCGTAAATCGTTTGTTCGTCCCATAATATTGTTAGACGAGCCCTCTGGTTTCCCAGAACATTTAAACATGCATACATCTGAGTGTGCGAAGTGCTTTGAGAACAAGTCAGGACCGTGGTTTCTGTCATTATTCAGTTAAGATGTACACCCTTTCATATATTGTTACACACGGTTAAGATATACACACACAACATTTTGAAACCAACGAGAATCTCAAATCATCTAAAAACGAACTAAATGCTGAGTAACAGGCCAGCGTGAAGAGGTTTTACCAAGAAAACAAATATTGTTTTTGCTTTGTTAGGTATCCTTCACTACATATTTCTACTTAAAGAATTCCGAAATTACGCTGGTTGTAGGGAAAGAAATTATCAGAGTTTGAGTAATTACAAGGTACCAGGATATTTGTGATGACTGTTTTATTATCGAACTACTGAAAACTTTAACTGACAAAAACTAAGCAAAGATAAACTTACCCAACAAAAATCGAAAGCCACTGTACGGGAAACTCTTCACCTGCTTGATGATGTTTGTTGGGTGGACTTGTTTTGGTTGCATATTGTGTTGCATTTAACTACAAGGCCTTGCTTTCATCCTCCTGTGAAGTAAACTTTCTCTGATTCATCCATTTTAAATGCACTCCACTACCGAGGTTGCCGAGGTTTAATATCAAAATCATCGCATTATGAAGGTTAAACAACATCACTGAGGTAATGCATGCTTGTCGTACCCCTTTTTTGATTTTCTTGAAAGTGTGCATTGATATGTCGGTTTATATTTTGATTACTAGTATTACACTTCTCCAAGGCCTGATTGTGTTTTGGTTAAGCGTTTGGATAATTTTGTTGTTTGATGAGCTTACAAGTCTCTTCCATGTTAATGGATGTTTGTTGGTCATTACAATAGTAGTGACGTAGCCCGTAGTAACAATATGAAGAAGGTAATAGTTATAGTTCACTTAATTATTGCATGATCCTCGTAACACAACGAAGATGCGAAAAAACGGCGCATGATTTCTCCGAATCCCTCGTGGAAATGAAATTAGAAGAAGAAGACAGTTTTGCTGCTCACGTAGTTTACCTTGACTGTGCTTAGCCTAGTTGCCCTCTCCACTATGACTTCTGCCTGCAGTGTAGGTGTCTCTCACCAAGCTAACCTTGCATAAGAATTTATTCACATCTATAATTGAACTAAGTAGCCTTGGTTAGGCTGATACCGTCTTTAATACTTCAACCTTGAGGTGTGACTGAAGTCGGTGGGAAATGCGTAATGAGATAAAGGTAAACTTACACTGCTTCCGATAGATGAGTTCGATCACCAGACGTTTAATCCACCTTCAGAACGATCCGACAATAATACAGCGTAGACTGTTTGCAAGAGTTTTGTAGAAGAGGCTAGTTTTATATAGTTTTAAATGGAAACTTAAGTTTATTTTTAAATAATCTTTTTAAGATTCGACGGCAATATTTTCTGCCAGAAATATCTGGATTCTGTAGGAGTTTTATCTCGAGACGTAGCGTGAAATTATAATGTCTCGCAACAGCTGCTGAGAACTCTTTTAGAATTTTGGAAATACGACATCCTCTTTTAATAACTTCTCCCGTGATTTGCGAACAGATAGTTTTCATAGCGAGTAGATGAAGGTCGGAAGGGGCTGAAATTCTTACGCTGGCTCGGTCGTTTATACAGGATGTACAGTATCTGCCTGCCAAAAAAGCTGCAGTACATTCGCGTTTATTCGAGCGGCCTGGCCTTAAGTTGCGAAAAACGTGTTCTGATAAACGAAGGTGATGTTTTGCCTTAACAAAATTCCATTTTCTACTAATTAAATGCAAGAAAGATGCCTCAAGGTGAAGTAATTTTGAATCATGGACTTTAATTACTGATTTCTGTTTCGTTTGATAGCAATACTTATAAGCGCAACTAGAGAGGCGACCAAACTTTGCGACAAAAATTCTGTAGTCTAGCATTGTGATAGATTAATTGATTTTCTTTTATTGACAAGCCGAAACGGTCCACTATAGAGAATTCAAATTATTTTGCGTTCGATTACCACGAACCAGGCCATTCATAGGACGTCTACACACTTATGGTGCTTAATTCTGACACGCCTCATAGGATAAAATGGAGACTTTCCCGTTATAATATGTCCATGTTTGAAAAGATTCCACTTCAACCAAAATATGGGTCGGCACAATACTCAAAGACGGCACGATTACTATCTGGTTTACAAAAATATTTCCTGCTCGTACTGTTCCGATAAACGGAGTTCGGCTAACCGAAATTGATATAGAGGTGCTTGCTCTGTACTGCTGGGCTGAAGACCCATTACAATGAAAGTGCTCCAAAGAGACAGTTGCGTGATCAATAGATCTCAGGCCTTAAAGTCTCTTACTTAGAGCTTTACGGACATCGCCAGGGACTTCTAATAGTTAACATGTCATGTCAGCCTATATTGTGCTGTTATTTGATAAAACGGAAGCTTGAATTCTTTCGTTCTAAGTTCTCATGATGTCCTGTGAGTTATGCCTCCTTGTGCAGAGATGACAAACATGAAACCAACAGGCTCTGGTAAAGAAACTTTGCAGGTTTATTTATTTTTTGTAGCTTATTTTGTTTATTTTTGATATTGATGGTCATGACGTCACCTAACAGCTGGAAGTTAATAAGTACCAAAACACCGTTCGAAAATCCATTTTTGGGACAGCGATGTTCAGCATAACGTAGAATAAGCTTTCTCCTTTAGATTTGAAATATGATTAACGTAGGATTGAGATCATGACGCCATCACTACCGATAGCGGAAATTTCTTTTCGAAAATACTTCTGAACAAATCTGAGGAATAATCGGAAAGTTTCGGGAAGGTTGGGCTAGTCGTTTTTGAGGTATCAAGAAAAAATTTTTCATTCCCCCCCCCCTTTTTTCAAGGCCGAAGCCACTACCGGAAACGGGGTTACGTTTTCCTTTCGATTGACAAGCTATTCATGCTTGCAGTCCCCTCACTGTCCTATCTCTCGAAGCTCTCTACTTAACTAGAGCAGATGACAGAGCACAGTACCTCCGGGGTCATTGCAGGCAAGCTCTAGGTAGGTTCGAACTCTTGACCCTCGGGTTGTGAGTGTCGCACTGTACCACTATGCCACTACTGTGTAAATAAAGAGATAGTGTTAATATAGAGCTCGGGCCTATTATCACCCCCTGTTCCCATCTGTATGGAAAGGGTTAAAGTCCTTCTTCTGGACCCACCAACCGGAGTTTAAAATGGATTGGGTCGATTTCGTTTTCCTCCATGTACGATGATGCAAGCAGAGATCATAAAACTTACGATCTCTGTTTTATGATGTCTTATGCAGGGATCATTTGTAGCAAATATGGACTCCACAGTTTCAAAATTCGACCGTTTCATACTTTACATAGTCAGTCACAAAGAACCGTTGTTTATAATTACATATGTAACAACGTATACAAACATGCCCTGCTACGAATATTTCGAAAACAACAATAATCAGAAGGAACGAAAGTAATGGTGGTAAGAATAACATAGGAACTTTGAAAACAACAATAATGATAACAGTAAGAAAATATTTGACTCGACTTTAAGATGATTGATTTCCAAAGGACTACACACAGTCAGTTGAACAATAACATGATAAAAATGTATACAGAAACGTGTTATGAAGACCTTAGGGTAAATGAAAGTATGAGTGTGGGAATTGTCTTGTTGCTGGTCTTTGAGCCATAACCTACACAAGTTTAGACAAGTTTAGAGCCCCTTTTTCTTTTGGCTGTTGCACGCATCAATGCTGTACCTGGTTTCGTTTGCGGCTTGATGCTGTCATTGCCACGAGTCACTTTAATTTACCTAGTTTCTTGATCCAGTGATGCTAAGCTGTTTGAGATTTTTTGCATCCAAAGAGTAAAGGGAGAGCTTGCAGCAGTCCCACATGCCTAACAAAAAAAGCAAAAAGGAACCGTAAAAAATGGCAAATTCTTTGCATTTGTGTTCCAAGTGAAAGTGGTTTGGCGGTTTCATCAGATTTGGTCACAATTTAGGTGCAGGTATGGCAGTTCTATAGTTCTTTCAAAAAAGGATGCTAAGACTTTGGGACCTTTAGAATATGAGAAGAGAGGGATAGTACTTCTGTTCATGTCAATAATGGACGAATAGCTACATGTACTTCACCAAAAGTAGGAAAATACATGGACTACACCACGTGGTACCCATTGAAAAATGTATTGTTTTTCTTTATGAGAGAAGTACACGGAAGTTCCAAAGAGCACTCCTGAGAACAAGGAAATGATGCTCCATCCCGGGCTTGAGGTAGATCTTAAGTCTTTTCTAGCCTGACCTGCCCCAGGTCACTGTCATATTGCTCTGACAAACCCGAAAAGGATCTTGAATATAGACGGGATACGTCCAACATATGAACTGTCTGCCTGTCTTTCTGTCTGTCGTTGAACGCAGTTTTGGCACAGGCACCTGTTAGTCGTATGTTGATGATATCCAAATGTGATTGTGTTTCGGAGTAAAACTTGAGACAGATATTCTACTTGGTGCTTATATTTACTGAGTTATTCATGTGACAATTTGGCCACAGTTGTTAGTTTCGAATATGTTTTCGGTGTCTTTGGAGTTCGATCCAGATGTTATTTTTGTCTTCCCATTTGGATTTTGGTGTCGTCATTTAAATGAGGGGCGTGGGGGGAAGGGGTATGGCCATGAGCACTATCACGAATGCTGTTTAGATATCCGGAAGCGTTTTACTTTTTACAACTTTTACTTATTCTTATCAAAACCGCTTTGTTACCTGTTTGATAAGTTTAAAAGCATCCTCATCTTTCAATTGAAAGATCGTGTTGCCTCACAGAGACGTGTAGAGGCTATTGAACGCGTCAGTAGAAGGGGGAACTAGTGTCTCAGAAGAATGTCTCTCTTGTAATTTATTGCAGCTGATAACTATATCTCTTTAGTCTTGTATTCTGTCCTAAATGCAACCAAAATAATGTTTAATGTTGACAATATAGACTCAGTTTGAGCACATCACTATAACACTGTGTTCTGTGCAAACAGAAGTCAGTGTTATCTCAACGTTTCAAAGAGTGCTGAGAAGGAACGTTTCGCTTAAACACTTGTAATAGAATACCTTTCATTAAATGGGATCCCATGCAGGGCAATCAAGTGAACGATTCTGTTTGTTTTGCAGAAACATTTTCGAGTAGAGGTTAAGTTAACTGTGATCTGGGTTTATGAGTTGGACAAGCTGAGAGCCATTAATGGGAACACAAGACTCGAGTAAGGTTTTATGAATGTGACATTCAAAGACCTCAAGACAGGTCCATCTCAGTGTCACTAATAGAGTATCTATGACTGTCTTATGTATCATATGAAAACGTCTGCTCTTCACACCCTTGATTAAGACACTCTGTGCAAGTTGGATCCCATCACAGTACGGTACGTATGCACGCTAGGAATAGAAAATGTCTTTAAGCTAGACAGTAACTGCATGTTATGACAGAAGTAGAAATGAAGATGAAGTTGTCGCTGTTACATAAGCTATGAGAGGTTAAAGACTGTGTAGAGAAATGTGTATGAAATAGATAACCCCTATGCGAATTGTTTTCCTTTATGTAGGAGTCTCAACTGTGGGCATTCAACATGTTTGCATTCGCAAATGAAATTTAGAACAATGGGCAATTTTGTAGCTTACGGGCTTTGCAAATGGCCATTTTCCGTAACGCATTTCCACGGTTTGTTTGTGATACTTGAGTTATTTGCGATGACTATAACCTACTGTATTTGAGATGGAGACACGGCACGAGGAATAGATCATCTTAAGTATGAAATGGCTGGCTCATGTAAAACACCATAAAGTAGCCTAAAACTACCCGCTTGCCACCATCTCTGGTACACTAACCATAGTTTTAACAGACATCGTCTACTCATATTCCTTTTCAACGGAAATAGCTCAAGATGCATGTTTCGTATAAACATCATATGTAAATATGTATATAAATATACTCAGCAATAGTTGAAGTCGGCGTTTTAAAGTTATACATATATAGATAGATACTCAATAGCCTACCACCAAATATGCGTATAGATATGATATAAATATAAAACTCAAGAAATATACATTAGGCCTATCTTTAACATATCTTCATATATATTCGTTACGTAGAACTACTGGAAACGTAGCATCACCTTTTGTTTATTTTCTTATGATACATTTGCGTTATACATAAGGTCCCCACTCAAGCCACACACACACACACACACACACACGAAACGAAGACTTTACCGTTGCACTAACCACTAACGAAAGTTACTTTGTTGATATGGTGTAGCTAGATGACTTTATTTTGCTTGAAGCTGTGAAAATTATATCAGATACCGAGGTAAACGTGGCACAAAAGAGTGACTTTTCCTTTGAACTGTCACATCAAAACTCTATAATGGTGACAGAAGTGGAATTTATGGATGCGTGGTCTAAGCGCTTGCATTGAAATCCACTAGCTGGGTTCGATCTCATCCTTGAGGAGCTTTTGCAACTTCTTCTCGCGAGAGTCATCGTGCCGGATTGGGAAACGGAAGCTGTTGGAGCCGATCGGGGCTCATGTCCAACTCTAGAGTAGCCCTCAAACTTGGTTTGGACCGTTATAGTCCTTCTCCGTAGCTGAGAAGTATGCCGACCATACCCCAAACTATCGCGTCTCAGTATCATTGTATAAGCAAGGAAACGAAGTAGGTTACCTTGGAAAAGTTGTAGTACCTATTTTGGTACAACGTTTGGAATTGGGAGGGCTGGCGGAAGTCATCAATCGTTACTAGTTGTAAGACGGTTAGCGGTTTTATTGCAGCTCTTTTCTAGGATCTGGAGCAAATGTTTTTTGCAACCAACAGCTTTTGGGTAGGATATGACTACAGTAAAAGTGAGCTCAAAGTATTGTTATATAATTGTGATGCATTGTGAAGATTTCTATTTAGAAATCCTCGATGTTGAAGGGCAAGGCAGATGTGGCAAGCGTAACTGCGTCTTGTCGGAGGTATTTTTATGCTTATGATAAGTTGTATATGTTGTATATGTTGTATACGTATCTGATCGACTTTTGGCAAGCAATTGTTAGGGAGTCTTACTCGAACATTCCCTGGTTACCAAGCCTAGGATTTTATGATTTTCATTGATTTATTCAGAGAATATGAAGGCCATACATGCTACTCAGTAAGATATTAGCGGTAAGATAACCCATGTTTTACCGCGTTTTGTAGAATGTAGATTGATGGTACGAGCATATGACTTTCCAATGTGAGGCTAATTGCATGAAGTCGAGATTCTAGACAGTCCTAATGAATGAGCCTCCACAAGTTGAATTGCGCAACTGAAGAGTTAGATGTTAATTTTGATTTTTAGTGTCGCATTAATTATTAACTTTCATTTCTTGATCATAGCAGTTAGATAAGCATTTTCTCATTTATCAATTTTCCTCTCATCTTCTATCGCTTGATTTATTTTTTCGAAATTTGTGATAAACGCATTTTGATTATGTGCACGCCTGAGAAATTGCAAATTATTAAAATGCCCAATGTGGTGTTGATCCGATTATTAGCGTAGGTATGTACCATCAGGTATGGGAGTTAATCTCCACTAGCGATTGCCACAAAACTCCCGACGAAAACACTGTGCTTATTTCTACATGAAAAGGCGAAAGGCGATCGTCACCATCATAGTTTTCAAAACTTTGGCCATTAATAACTGTTTAACCCAGTCTCGAATCCAGGAGATCGTCAGGCGCAGGTACGAAGCCAATATAGGGCACGAGAGGCAATGCCCGCCCAAATTGCCAAGACAAGCCGTAAATTCCTTTGAAGTTAGGCCAACCCCTTTGATCTTTTCTGCCCTATAAGCATGTATGTTGCGTAATGGCCTCAAAAAATGCCTCTTTGTCTAGCATAGTAGCTGTCTCCTCCGATCTTTCTAGTGCTGATGACATACTGTCTATCGTTACTACTTCCTCTTTATGCTGCGGAGGTTTTACAGGCCAGTCTTATTTATTTGCTAGCATAATATTCAAAATGTTTTGTAGATTAGAAGCGGTCGCAATGCTGCTCACCTCCATGATAAAATGCCTGAGTTCAAGAGGCTAAGGCAAGAAAGAAGTTGTGCAAAATATCGTCGGTCGAATAGTAGAAACCATGTCTACTTTTCGTCCCGCGAATTATTTCGCTGCCTCTCGAAGAAGAATATCCCAACTGCACATGCGTAACCACGATCGCTGCAGCGATCGTCATAAGTTTCGTCTTGTGGAGATGTGGCTTTAAGGACGAGGTGAGTGGACCAGCGTGTCATCGTAAAAGAAGATACAGAGATGGGGCTGTATACTTGCGTAGGTTTTGTAGTAAAGTGTGGTAGTATATGACCCGCAGCAGAAACGTCAAGATCGTGCTTGCAGTCACTCCGGATTCCCGGTCTTGTTTTAATAACGCCAAAGTTTTAGAAGCGTTCTAATCTTTGAATACGTTTGTTATGGATTACTACTCAGTAGCATGCTGACTTCAAACCATAGTTTGTCTTGTTATCTACAGAGGCTAACAGACTTCACTTTGTAAGTCGATAGTTGGACCACAATGTTGGCAAAAGGTACATGGCGAAACACGCATTCCCTAGAATGTGTTTTGTTTTTATGCGAGGTTAAAGAAGCGGATATCGATATACAGCACAGCAATGTGGCAGAAATCTAACCCCGTTAAAATAAACAATAATAGACCCATCGTGAGTGAAGGGCTTATTTTATCTTTGAGTGAGAAATGAAGATGGGAAGGCTATCAATCAGGCATGGGTAGACATCACATCTTAGCATTAGCTAGGACCAGATAATGGGATAGTCAGTGCAATAATTGATACATGGCAACGATCATCGTTACGATTGTTATCATCCTTCACATCACAGCCGTTCTAATCTTGATCACAAGCATTTTCAAAGTTTCAGGCAAGAGATCAACTTAAGAAAAACCCGAGTAATAATCTATACTTCTTTTACAATATTTTTTTCTTTATCCTCACCAGTATAACATACTCGTCATGATAATCTTGACAATTATTGTCACTATGATCGTCACTCTGTATATTTATGATTATAATCATCACCATCATCACAATCATCATCATCATGATAATTAACGTTACCATCGTCATCAACGTCATCGCCAACATCATCAACACCGTTCTCATATTTATAATCATGATCATAATCATAATATTATAATAATTGAAGTAGCCTTATCAACACAGTTGTTCAAAAACGTACTACCAATTTGCGGTAACGGTTGTTTAAAACTCTTGAGATAGTGAATATTGGCACACAAATAGCAGTGGTAACTTTTTAAATGGTTGGAGGAGAAAAGGCTCCAGGAGAAAAGGCCTAGTTAGTAGTATTGGGGGAGGCAATGAACATTTGATCAATTACAGTCAATAAGCCGACGGAAGGACTGTCAAATTTTTAAGAAATCTTATATGACATTATCCTGATATGCAACAAATTGGCATGCAAATTATATGATAAACAGTTTTTAACACCAAATGTAGAGGCTTTAAGGGGATCAAATAGGTCGAGTTTCTCTGTCAATTGTTCCCAAGGTATAATACTTTGGGCTCCCTGGCATGCCTTTATATTTGTGTGAACTGCAGACAATGTACCCACGTGTACGATCAGACGAGAATCGGAGAAATATTTTATTTACCAAAAATATGAGAGTCGTATTTCTGTATTAGCAATGTTTTTTCGTGGGGTAAACGGGATTTTAAGCCTTGTACTATTTAAAATTTTTCAAACTACGTTAAACTGGTGTTTCAATTCCTTTAATACTAGTATTTTTTCGAACTACTCGAAATAAGTGTTTCAAATTTTACTCTACTGACCATTTATCGAACTACAGTACACGAGTGCAATTTGAAAGGTTGGCGTCCCGTGTCTGCTGGAAGAACACAGCCATGAACAAAGTCAGATTATGATGGTACATTTAGTTGATCTGTTAAGCGCCGTTTACACGGTGCAACATGTTGTTACAGCATGTGTAAACGAACCAAGTTGTACGACTTTTGTTGCACACAACATGTTGATATAACCGATTATAGAAAAGAACAGGTTCCCTTTCTCACGACATGTTGTGGCAAATCGGTCGACGGACGATTCATTTATGAGGGTCATACGAGAGGGAGGAAGGGAGCTAAGAATGAATTTACAATATTTCATAGAAGCTTTACGACGAAAATGGGCGAATTATGTGAGTTTTCAGTTGTCACACTTTTCTCAAACATATATAAAAAAATTATTGTTCCAAAGGAAAACGCAGTTGTGAAACCCAGTTGTACAACAAGACAGGGTCCTCAGAACGAGTTGTATTCAACATGTTGATACAACATGTTGCACCGTGTTTATGGGGCTTTACTGGATTTGATATATGTGAAGCCCTTTACAAAACCGACATTTTCCTTTTTGATCAAGATCAGTATTCTTATTTATATGCCGTACTTGGACACAAACTTTAGTAAAAATCACTTATCCCCTTCCTGGAGTCACTAAGTAGTCGTATGACATGCTATCATCGCAATCACGACTCCACAACGTAATTATTTTCGTGTACTGTTAATCGCTCTTACGTTCATCGTGTTTCTATCGATAACCAACGAGACATCACTGCGGGTAATGCTTTATTGTTAATTTTAGTCGAAATTTGGAAACTGATTACAGAGCCGTAGTATAATTACACAACGGGGCCATCTCAAACGTGTGAATTTTAATGCCCAATGCTCCAAGATTCTTTTCAAATACACGACCATAATTAAACCAGTTATAGCGATAGCAAGTTTAAGCATGTGAAGCGCCCCGTTGTAATACGTCAACAGAACGTGAAAAACTTCACAACTTTAAAAAATTTAATCTGGCATTCAACAAAGACGGCTATTTTTGTATTTTTCAGTTTTCTTGATGAGGTTACCTGCCCTAGCCTCAAGTTATGTTTCTAGAATGATGTCCTCCTACTCTTTTGTATCTCAAAGGAGTGCTTAGCACCAGTTTACATTTGGCCTTAAGCCTACACAACTTAATCGAAGTCCAACCTTACAGCGACAAACGGTCTCAGCTAAAAATGAATTATGAACGATGTGGCAGATATTTGATTACCTAAGTATCATGCGAAGTCGACAATCTTGTTTACCTGTTTAGAGAAGGGCACTTCTGAACAAAGAAGCAGCGTCCTGATAGCAGTACGGGTTAATATATTGCCCTTGCTATCAACGGCGTCTATGCCCTTGTCTTTACTCGCAATGCCTTCCTTTGCTACACCCCAGCCCCAAACCAAAGTAAGTATCGTGTCGCTGACCTGAATCTACGCTCTTTACTAGTAGTTTGTATGGTTCATTTAATCTTCCACTCTTCATCGGTAAACAATTTCATCTCAAGGATATAACTTGACTAATGACACTGATAAATTGTATCTTGTTTCAAAGAATAAATGCGAAGACAAGTCAACCGTGGTTCACGAAGTAAAACCCAAGATTAAGAATATTAGTACGATTTTACATACATAAAATAGAAAACATCCGTTAAGAATAGGTCAACAGTACAAAAACGAACGTCAGCGCCCTAATCCGGATATAGATCTCTAAGCCAGCTTGTACTAATTTGTTTTTGCTGTACATTTGTTTTTGCCTAGGAAGACTAGTTTTATATTGAGGGCATGTGTATGTATTCCATTATTTTTCTAGTGGATTTGAGGGAACCTCAAGAGACTTCTAAAGGGACTGGAGACTAGAATTTCCTTATGGAGAACTAAACTGATGTCGTCATAATTTTTTTAACGCGATATTTTTCGAACTCGCACTGGAAACCCAACCTTGTAACTCCCATGCATAAAATATGGCGTCCAAAATCATTCCAGCTACAATTAACGACCGTTTAAATCTGCAAAAGCTCTTAAACGAACCGCTGATAGTTTTGCTCAGTTCATTAAGTTACGAAGTGGGGTTCAAATAGCGTGCATTTGATAGAACTGCTTCCAACTTTTAAAGGTCGTGTTTTCGTTGTTTCAAGATTCGTTCTCAGATTTTTGTTAACAAAAAGAATGCTCAAAACGTAAAGTCAAGTCGATCTTGTCATTTTCTTAAGATTATGATGTCACACGTCAGACAGCACTTACCAACGAGATCAAAGTATGCTATGCGACAAAAATAATTTCGTGTATTTTCTTTATGGCTAATAGAAATATGAGGCCTGCTAGTTACTTCTTATTAGATGATGAATTGTACAATTTTTATATATTATACGAATGAATTCAAGTTTCTATTTGACTATAATTATCAAATGAACAGCACTCACGCAGAATATGTTACTATTGTCAGGAATTTGGATCGGTTGTCTCCAAATATTTTTGCGAACGTCAAGGAAAGTTTGGTGGCAATTTAAATGAATAATAGCGGTGGTACGAAGTTCTATGTGAGAATTTGTTTGTGAGCATTAAATGCGCAAACGAATCTTGTTTCGTATAGATAACATTTACCCGTAGCTATTTTCAGTTTCTCGAGAGGTAGGCCTATGCCTCAATTCTGCGGATATGGAGTAAATTGAGCTTGGAAGCGAACTTCTCCATTTCCTCGCTTGTGCATTACGTGCATTAGAATATCATGAACGTGAAAGTCTAAATTATATTTTTTGCTAAGACAGACGTTAAGACAGACCCAAAAACATTTGAGTACAAACATGTTAAACTATAGTCCTTTTTCTCCGTCAGGTTAACTGTCATGTGTTACAGACGTCTTTTCAATTTTTCTACTCAATGCGTTTAGATAATCACAACTCGCAAAATCTTAGACGCTAGCGCTAGTTGAATTTTAGTAACTTTAGTCATTCCAACTAACCAGCTGATCCTAGATAATTCAATACTGCCCAGCTAGTTCCCAAAGGGGGGGGGGGGGTACAGACCCAGTTGTGGCATTGGAAACATGCAAGATTATGCTGTAGGATAACGGGTCGACAGGGGTCATATTTCAGATGAGAAGTAATTTTCTGATGCAGTGTTGTAAATTTTAAATGGTAATAACAAACGTTTGCCTATTATAATGCATCTTTTACAGTCTCTTAACTCATACTGCCAAGCTAAGGGTTGTTGGCATCAAACATTTGTGAACCATCATGGTAGTTTATACTCTCCCTTGATCTCCCCTTATGAAAGGGCTCGGTACCATCCGTTACCGAGGAACCCGATTATACACACCATTAGCTGTTGACATCATTGACATGTGACAAGTGACAAGTGTAGCCTACATTTATAACATGTTGTTGAGATTTGCTTGCACCAAAATGAAATAAACACAGACTTCCTCGTTGTTACTTCCCCACTGCTCTATGATGGGTTTATGCCTTGTGATTTGTGGCATTTTGTGTCAAATCCAATTCCGAAACCCAGAAAAGAGAAATGGGGTCACCCCTTCCCAAATCTTCAGTACGATGATGATGTATGGGCCTTGGGCCCCTGGTTACTTCATGGGAGACCTTCTATGTTTTTCTATGTGTTGAAAATTCGTTAACTTTATAATGTGCATCCGTCAGTTACGAAATAGACACCTTTCTCCTGCCATTATATATTCATTCTTTATAATACAGCAACCGCAAATGTTCCTCCCATCCTGAATCGTGTTTCATAGTGTGATATAGCCGTGTCAGTTATGTTATTCATTTTCCTTTGCACATATTGACGATCGAAAATTAATTTATCATTTATGAGGCGTGAAATAGTTTCAGCACACAAACATAGACGCTTTACTAAATATTAAATTACAAATAGAAGTAGCACTAGAAATACATTAAAACTTGAAGAATGGAACACATTTACAGTACATGAATCACTGTAGACTATTCGTTAAAAGTGCGAAGCTGCTGCTTTTTCTACGCATGGAGGTTTTAATGTAGACTTGTTCGAATACAGCGTGTTCGTTTTTTGTACAGTCTGTCGCTTTAAATGCCATTTAACACGAGCTTTCCTTGTCAAAGTGGTGGCGGATCTGCTGATTCTCTTCTTCGCAAACACTCAAAAGAAGTATAGCATGAAATGTGAGGAGCTGAGTAACGCAGAAAGTATCTTGTATTTAAAACAACGGATACGGGTTCGAGCCTGAGGCCTGATTACTTAAACCTGTCGGGTTTTGAGGTAAAGAAGACTAAAGAGGCCATCCGATCAAATGTATCTTTATTGTTTTGGGGGAAAAGGCTCAGCTAAAACACACATCGTGTTTCGATCGATGTGCCTTTCATTTTTGAAGATTACCGATTGATAAGTCTGTTGCGTCACACCTCCCAAAGTTCATATACAGTTAATTGAAAAGTTTTTAGACTTTGCTTCATAACAGACGCAATAGAACTTTTATACACACTGTAACGCCATGTTCTTTAGTCATGATTTCGTGACAGGCTTGGTATATACAGGTGGCAGAGCAGTAGTATGAAATTTCCAAGTTCAGCTAAGGTTTGTCCCAATTCGTTTCTTCAAGTCATGAATTCCTCGGAATTGCTTACCTGCGCAAGACGATGTTAAGTATTCAGAAAACGTAATCTGTTTTTAAGTGTTCGTTCTTTGTGTTTATCAGTTCGTAGTGATGTGTTAACAGCGTGATACTAAAGGAATTGTCAATATTCTTTATCACTCATATTGCAGAGCACCAATAACAGGCTAGTGACGTTATCTCCAAAAAATGGTAAACGGTGTTACATAAAGCATGGGGTGAAGTTTGCCATATTAAATTAAACATAGTAACTTCTAACTGACTTACACAGCCTCCAAAATTCGTACTGCTACCCACAAGTTAAGAATTTTTCAAATATGAGCGATTTCTTTTATGTATTATCGATTATTCTAGTTTTTTGGCTTATTCATGATGGACTAGCGTGTTGACAGAATATTTTCCTCTGCAGACTATGGTCCTAAGCTGGAGAATACTAGGTCCTTGAGACAAAGTCGTTTCTGCGTCCCACAGTAGCTGAAACAAACAGAGAGCATAAATATTTGTTATGCCTCACTTCACGCCTTCTAGAGAACAATGAAAGCCGGTCTTCAAAGAGGATAAGTCTTGTACTTGTGGACTTAAGTTACTGAACAGCAGTGTACTCGACACCTATTGCTAGTCGTTGTTCAACGCCATTCTAAAACGAAATCTGCTTTCTCTCTCTATTGTAGTCCACCTTCGTATACGTAACATGGATGCTATTGAGAGACAGGAGGCTGATTTGAAGAAGAGGGTAAGTTTGTATTAAAGAAACAGGTGTCCTGAGCTAGCATTTGCATTTATTTAATTGCCTTCAAAACCCCAGCTATCTCTGTGTGAGAGCTGACTGTCGATCAACCACAACACCAATATCTATGTATGAAAGTGCCAATAATTATTATGTTTATAGTTATGATTCCCCGTTTGTACGTATACAAAGTTAAGGAGTATACTCTTTCTGCATCAAGTAACATCTCCATAATTTTTAAACTCTAATGCGCACATTTTGGGATTTGTCGCCATTCTCTTTACAATCTAATAATTTGGATCTTGGGATTCAGAAAGCGTTGTTGATCATTTCTCAAGAACGAATTATCCCTCAATATTGTTAGGTAGCTCTAATCGTCTCATGGCATTATCGGATAGGGAAACTTGGTGTAAAAGAACTAATCTACGAATTCAAGAACCCTTGAGCGCAGTTTGTGAAAGTACAGCTACGAATTTCCTAAATATTGACTAACATACATTCCACACGTGGTTATCCCATAGTCACGTGAAGTAGCATAATTTTCAAAAGGAGGCGCAATTTTATAACTAATTGCTCCGTTTTTAATGCAAATTTCGTTACAATGTACTTGCAGCTTCTTTGGTATTATTTCGCAAGTATATTGTAAGGAGAATTGTTGGATATCTAGTTTGTTGTTAGGCTGACATCCTACTCGGTGCATTGTCTTCCCGATGAGATGTCTATGGTCGTTAATATCACATTGTCTTGGCAATACAGGGGCTCTTCTGAATTGTATGGGATCCTTTAAGATGACTTTCCGTCTTTAACAATCACCGCTAACGCGAGCACTTTAAAGTTTTGCTCGACTGGTTTGTGTTCAGACGTATGAAGGAAGTCTACACTACGTACACTCCTCAAGTTGCCAGGCTTTCATGAGGCCAAGTGATCGAGTGTCTATCAGTTTTGTCAGCTGTATCAAAGATTCTCATAATCAACGTAAGTAGAGATTCAATGGCATAACTTCTGTCAGTTCGGTTTGTTTACAAATGTATGGTCAAGCTTTTATTTGCTTGGTTAAAATGTAACTTAATACATATGATAAGAGTCAGCGCCCTGATTATATGAATAGGTCACCATGGCTACCAAGAATTGGCCAAGTTCCGACTGTAGAAAAAGTAAGCGGCGAAGAAAGGCGCTTCGCAGATCTTTGACCTTGACATCGTTCCTCAGACTTTATGTCAAGGCTATTCTTGTCGCCTTGATAACCTCATAAAACCTTCTTGCTTACATATCTGGTAGAGTTTGTACAGGCGTGAAACTGTTACAACGGATTTTCTTAACTTGCCACCTACATGCCATGGGATGCCAAAGGTCATGGGATTTTAGTGTCAAAGGTTGTAAGATGATGAAGTTTGCAAGTAACTAGGCTATAGATTCGATAAAGTATCGGCAAAAGGAAAATTACTGTCTGTTCATCTTGCGTAACACAGACCTGAACTTGACTGAAGAAATGGTTGAGTAGCAGATTTGATTTCCTTTGTTTACATGACATTAAAGGCATTAGGGAGCAGAGGCTTTGTATTTTATGTAGTCGACAGCAATAGGTAATTTGGTCTGATTACGGTCAGATGAGTCCCTTACATCTCTTTAATTGCAGCCCAAGAACATAATTATAAGGTGTGGATCTTTACAAATATGACGAATATATGTATATACATCTTCTGATACAGCGTGTTGATGAACTAAATGGTACATTTGTGATGATGATAGCAAAGACTGTTGCCTCAAATGAAATTTTATGTTATCACACAATCTGCCCTTACCATGAAAAGCATTACAGTTCGAAAACGACGTAATCGACATCAATTACAAGTCGACCCCTGGGCATGAAACTTAAAGCTATGATGCCTGCTCCCCAAAGTAGAAGAAAGTTTTTCAACGTCTTTCCCCTCAAGTTTGCCCCTAATTTAAGAACGGCCTTTCTGATCTTTCCTGGTGAATAGGGCACATTCTACTGATACCGTCATTGGAAATGCTTATCCGAATCCGACGTAACTTCGCATTAAGTTATGCGCCTAATTACAAGGGCGTCTTACATATTAAGACAAAGTTTTAGAACGCATTTTCCTACCCTGAAGGATAAAGCCTTGATATAGTGTTTATCGCCTCTTTTCGAAGCACCCTCCTACTTTGTCAACGTAAGAGTATCCACTTCTACGTTGTCAGTGTAAGAGGTTCCACTTCTCCGTTTTCGACGTAAGAGTATCCACTTCTACGTTGTCAGTGTAAGAGTATCCACTTCTCCGTTTTCGACGTAAGAGTATCCACTTCTACGTTGTCAGTGTAAGAGTATCCACTTCTCCGTTTTCAACGTAAGAGTATCCACTTCTACGTTGCCAGTGTAAGAGTATCCACTGCTCCGTTGTCAGGTTAAGAGTATCCACTTCTCCGTTTTCAACGTAAGAGTGTCCACTTCTACTTTGTCGGTGTAAGAGTATCCACTTCTACGTTGTCTGGGTAAGAAGACCCATTTTCCTCGTTCGCTGGACAAGAGTACCTAAGTAATCCACCCAGTGAATCCAAGTAAGAAGAGCCATTCTGTAGTCTTTGGTAATCACACAAATAAAGTGATATTCGGAAAATGTCTTCCGGAAAATTTTAATCTGACTCGGGCCTCAATTGTAGTATCAACTTTGACGTTTTTGTCGAACATATGCTCTGTGGTATGCCAGCGTAGCTAATGCAGTTACAGATAGAAAATGCCTACATCTTCATGCGAGATTAGAGTATTAGTGAACATCTCTCAGTTGATGTGCATGCCGTCGATTCGGAAAGTCGTATAACCCTTGTCATGAGACGCTAACTACTTACTGTCATTGAAATGTTCACAAGAAGTACGTCACTTGTGCAAATAAACTCCGTCACGGTCAAACTCAAAACGTTTTCATTAATCTAAGATGAACTCATGCATTTCTTGATTTTCTGTTCCGTTCATAATCTTGGATGATAAAGGAAATTTTTGTTGCAGCTTTAAAATTATTCCAACAGTGTCTAAAATTAGAGCGTTTACAGGTGAGGGCCAATTATAAGATACTGTAATTTTTCAGATGTCCCCATGCGTCGGAGAAATGTAATCGTGGTCGAGTAAGCTAGTTATTGTGCCCAGTCTTCCAGTTCTGTGCGCTTGGGAGTTTTCCACGGGAACGTACCATAGATGGTCTTGTAGGCACCACAACTCAAATTGACGTCGCCTTCATGTAGTTACGAACTTTCATCTAAAACGTAGAATAAGATATACTTTGGAATAAGCGCCTGGGGTATTATTTGAATATTTCCCCATGGTTACACTGTAATTGAAAGTGCAAAAGGGTGTACTCTAAGACTTAACTTCAGCATGTTTAATTGGTATTCCCGACTCTTAAAGCATTTCAAACTACATACATTTCGTCCCTTGTTGGGATTATCAGCGCCCCAGCGTGTAGTTTAAAACAGGCGTGACCTATCTTCTTGTGGATTTACTGCAGTAATGCTTCTCAGTACTAACGGAAGCATTTAAGGTAGGGCCTACATCGGTTTACCAGTTTACTTGCCATTCTCGAAAATTTCTCCAGCCAGCATCCTTTAAAGCAGGTCGATAACGCAGACTTTAGTTGTCATGAGTGCGCACAAGCTTTGTCATGTATTCAGTGTAGGCCTTGTTTGTTAAATTGCAGAAGGTCGTGTGTTGTCTTTGCAACCAAATGAGGCATTTCAAGCATTTGGACATTAACTGTATAGATGACAAGAGATCCATTACGTTAAAAATGAGACTAGACCCTTGCGGAATTGCTCCACCACTTCTGTTCTTCTTGCTTACGATGCCATGAACAGAACGTGATCTTTAGAAAAAATTGTCTGATATCAAAAGATAGGACAGAACGTACCTGTTAACATTGATTGTTGGGCATAAGACATTCAAAGTGCTTCCATGGTAAGAGAATTTTTTTGAAGTGTGCTATTGGTGACGTGTGCAAGGGAGAGACAGTAATGGTGCTTTCAAAGGGGCTTTGAGCAACAGCGGCCATCTCCCTGCAGATCTTTGTAGCTTAAGTGTCTTACATCTTACAGATTATTGTGGATTGCAGTGTTACAAGAATGTCTTCTTTAAAAGTTATCCTTAATTATTTAATTTCGAAACGAAAGTGCCGATACTGTTATCGTCATTAGTGTCTGACCTACAAGTGTGTATTAAATCCCACCTTTTAACTATGGCACTTAGCAGATGAGTAATGCCCACGAATTAATTAGGAACTGCTCATTTGAGTACTAAGATTCAGTTCAACTTTCTGTGCTGCACCGGGGAGCCCACAAAGCAGTATTGTCTTCAATTGCTTCGTACCCAGAGATGTTCGTCAGTTTGTGTGATATATTACCATTGCACGTGTAAACGAAGTCATGTTTCAATCGCGTGATCATCAAATGTACCTGTAGGTTTGCCATCCGTTAGACGTGGTTGGAGTGCCCCTATCCCACGTCTTTATAAACCTGTCACAGCCATGCCCTTTATTCTTAACTGTCGATGGGACGGACCTGCATAATGACGACGTATGGCTCATATACGTAGACCTGTTGATATTGAAAAATAATAATTGTGGAATGTTTATGTTTATAATCAAGTTTTTGCAACGATATTAGATAGTTGCTATCCTATTGAGAAGAAATTAAGGTCGCTTGTTACGGCTTAAATGGGAAAGAATCTATCTACGGCCTCACAAAAGCAAACCTCGTTTTGAATACGGGAGAAATAAAATCGCGACTGTGTTCGAAAAATCGTACTTGAGCTAGCTACAGAAAGAAAATAACCTTAAAAAGTGGAAAGGTCTGTTTAATAGGAAAGCTATCAATATCTGCTATGTTCCGTGACCTGCAATCAAAGCTTGATCAATTTGCTTTAGGCCGAGGATATCGGAGCAAATTATAGGCCTATGTTGGAAGATCAGCACACGCAGATTAGGCGCTTAAAAAGGTCCAAAATCGTACACTAGCTCTGTGCGTTCACGGCACCTCGGCTTGTTTGTACAATTCCCTTGTATTTTCTGTTTTTATTCCAGATTATACAATCAAGAATAAGTGCTCGCGACTATTTTGGTTACATTTGTAATTTGTTTACCTTGGCCTCACTTTTTATTGTACTTAAAATCTTATTACACCGTTGAATTATTATGAAGATGAAAGTTTGTATCTGTTTGTATGATATCATATCATAACGTAGCACATCACATAGTATAACATCGTATCATTGCCTATCATTGCATATGATATCCTGCTATATAATATCATATCGTGTACCATATAATATCAAATATCATATCATATCATATCACAGCATGTTATATCATATCATATCATATCATATCATATATC
>JAAAKL020002470.1:0-25997 GCA_010016065.2 Carybdea cf. marsupialis auct. non (Linnaeus, 1758) | reverse complement strand
TCAAATGAGGGTATTTCGCCACGTTATTTTGCTTCTCTGTACAAGCATTACAATGTGGCGCTTGCAGTAGTATTTAGGCATAATTTCCAGAAACCAACGACAAATGTCCTTGTAGAGTACGTAAGCACAGATCGATGAAGCGGTGTCGATAAACTGGCTGTGTTTATTTTGAAACATAGTCCCACTTTTCATGTTCAGCCTCACTTTCAAACACTTCGAAAGCGAGATTTAGTCTAACTGGAAAGTTCCGTATTGAATACAATGTCAAAGGAAACCGTACCGGAAATTCATTTACTGTAGACATTACGTGCAAAGTGGCAGGAAGAGGGTTTAAAAATGAAAGAATCAATTGCTGTAAGTAGCAATAGAGATGCTTCAGATATATTAGGTGCCGGAAAAGAGTTGTACATGCATGTACACTTGCGTGTTAACGATATAATGATTCCTGACCACATCGTTGCGTGCTAACTAACGTATGAAGAGTTTGTAGATGTAAGAAAAATGCGTAGTTAACTAGTTCAAAATATCGACTGACGTTTTTTTCTTCTTTGTAGAAAATGAGGATATATGTGGGCCAGAAATGAAAGGGAGTTCATTTCCCCAGGATCATGAAGACGACACTGATGACAGTGACTTTGATAGTGAATCAGAATATTGGATTAAAGGAAAGAATGCGCTGAATCCATCCGTCGTAGACAGCAAATTAAAAAATGCAGGAAAATCGTCACTGCAGCCCCGGGAAAAAACGATGGTCAAGTTTGAGAGTAAGATAAATTTAGAAAAATACACTGGACCAACTTTAAATGATGCATTAACGAACCAGGTATACATTTCGTCTCGGAAACAGGATGCAGACAGACTTCGGTGTAAAGATAAGTCGGACAGAGCAACTGTAGAGCAAGTTCTGGATCCACGAACAAAAATGATAATTTTTAAACTACTTAATCGTGGGTTTCTGAAAGAGATTAGTGGATGTATAAGCACAGGAAAAGAAGCAAATGTTTATCATGCAAAGGGGCAGAATGGTGAGGACAGAGCTGTGAAAGTTTATAAAACGTCGATTTTAACCTTCAAAGATCGCGATAAATATGTGACGGGGGAATTTCGTTTCCGTCACGGCTACTGTAAACGCAATCCACGAAAAATGGTGCGTACTTGGGCAGAAAAAGAAATGCGGAATTTGATCCGAATACATTCTACCGGAGTTTTGTGTCCGGAACCAATTCTTCTTCGAAACCATGTGTTGGTCATGGAATTTGTCGGATATAATGGATGGCCAGCGCCCCTATTGAAAGACTGCCCCTTAACAGAGTCAAAAGCGCGGGAGCTGTATCTTTACTCTGTACATTTAATACGTGATTTATATTGGAAGTGTCGTTTAGTGCATGCGGATTTGAGTGAGTTTAATATGCTTTATAACCAACCCCAGGACAAACTCTACGTCATTGATGTATCGCAAGCTGTGGAACATGATCACCCTCAAGCACTTGTATTTTTGAGGAAAGATTGTACAAATATCAATGAGTTTTTCCGCAAGAAAAACGTGGCTGTGATGACTCATCAAGCCCTGTTTGACTTTGTCACCGATCCGACAATCACCGAGGATAATATAGAGGAGTATCTTTGTCAAATTCAAGAAATGGCTGTTCATCGTCAAAGTTGTGATACCAATGAAGAGGACAAAATAAAAGAGGGGGTCTTTCAAAGTGTTTATATACCACGTACACTGGACGATGTCCGTGATTTTGAAGGAGATGCTATCCGACTTAGCAAAGGAGAACAAGTAGACATATTCTACCCAGCTGTAACAGGACTTAAAGGAGATCTGTCTGGTGCCAAGGTTGGACCAGATATTCTTATGATGAGCTCAGAAAATGAGGAAGACAGCGAAGAAGAAAGCGAATCGGAGGAAGATGTTGAGACTGTAGACAATATTATTGGCAGTGTAAAAGTGAATGATACAGGGCCAAACATGTCTAAAAAAGAACGAAAGAAGTTGGTAAAAGATGAAAACAGAGAGAAGCGCAAGAACAAAATCCCAAAGCATGTCAAGAAGCGAAAAGAGAAAGTTGCCAAATTAAAGCGGCAAGGGAAACATTAGCATAGCCTATATATTTTAATGATCGTGTAAGCCATTTCTGGTTGTAGAGGACGATGGATTGAAATAATATGTTGATAAATATGTCGAGGAGTCATCATCTTGAAATTCTTCTTGATTCCTAGTGTATTAAGTACGGAAGATCAATTCAGAAATTTTGGCTTCATTGTGTACAACACGTTAATTGCATCTAATAAGAATGCATTAGTTAAAAGACGTAAATCTGTTCATTGGGATTGCATTAGTTACATTGCATTAGGAAGCACGTCTTAATCAGTTTACTGGGGTGTATTAGGTACCACAAATTAATGCATTGATTGAGGTGTTATTTTGTATGACACATCAATGCATTAATTTGGATTCTATTTGGTACCCACGTATTGATGCATTGATTTGGAATTCATTATGTACTACACAGCAACACAGAAATTTGACATTGTGCATATGACATTGTGCATATTAATTTATAGATTGTGAGTTCTTTAAGCACTACGCATAAATACAGCTATTTGAAGTGAATTAGTTAGGTATGAGTGCGTCAATTGATTTTTTGAGATCAGTGCTACGATTTGACTATACTTTGTACACAATTCATCAATTGTGATTTTAATTCCATTCATTAATTTTGATTCTGTTTTTTACGCACACACATCAATTCATCCATTTGGATTTAATTTTGTACCTACGCGTTAATGTATCAGTTGCTGTGGTGCTCTTTAGGCTCAGGGTGCTTAGTGGTTAGTGCTTTAGCATAGGGTAGTTAGTTGCTTGCGCGCATGCCTCTAACTTTCAGCTGTAGCCACCACCTAGCTCCTAGAGTGAAAGGGAGTTAGAGTGCGTCAGCTCTCTGACGATTTTACAGTCCTGTTTCAAGACTATCATGCTGATAGCTGACAGATGGTAAAAGTTTTAAATCATGGTCGTGTTATATGTCGTTGGAAAGTATTTTCAGTGATATAAGGGGTAAGCAGCAACAACAAACATAATTGGGCATCTTACATGAGAATCGTAAGCCGGGAATCCACTCAACCTAAACTTTCAGTAGTAATCGAAGATGTCGAAATATTATCAACTGTTTCCTCATCGACCTCACGTCCTTCATCATCATTGATATTTACTAACTCTTTTTCTTTGCTATAATCTTGGATGAGATACTGAAGTAATGTAAGAAACAAAGTATGAAACCATAGACCTGAATAAGGTCCATTTGGAGATGATGATGCGTGAGGCCCCAGACACTTTGATTTTGCAAGTGAGACCATTGATTCAGATAGGTCGGAAGTGGAAGGCTTTGGATGCTACTGTTGAAGCTCTGGCGGAAGTGAAGTGGCATGAGATCCGTGGTAATCTACAAGTTGGAAAACATGGTCTGGGTTGGACAGCTCCTAGAAAGTTCTATAACTCGGATGGTAGGAAAGGTCGAAGGGGGCTTGTGGTACAAGCTGTAAAGGACAAGGAGGAAGAACTCAGGTTCAGTAAAGCTACGCAACAAGGAGTTCAAGGAGCGTGGATTCGGTGGGAAGATGTTGACAAACCAACAACTTCCTGGAACCAATTGCTGTTCATGTCTACCGGAACGATTCGTTTTATAGTCCAGGGGGTGGAAGGTCGAACCTTGAATTATATATGCTAAAGCTATATTTGGTACCGTTCGAAGCGCAATTTTATGTAGTTTTACCAGAAGAAAAGCCCTGATAAGCCCTTAGAGAAAATTTTTCATGGCCCTTAGAGTAGGGGCGCCTAAATCACAAAATGTGGTACTGTAACCCTGCATGCAAGTGGTCCTTACTATCTTATTCGGACTGATTCATCTTATCTATTGTAGTTGAGTGTGCTATAATGGTGGAACAAAATACTGGGACATGTTGTTTGAAAGATTCCCGCTTAATTCGTGCTTATGAAGCACCAAACCGGCAGAAAATCTGCACGAGCTAAATATCTAAATACGAGCCAAACAAATCGTCCAAGGATAATTTCTCACAAAAATGTGTTTATTGAACTTAGATATATGTTGAAGTGGTATTAAATGAAATGGTTAAGATATGCAAAATCATAGGGCAAATTCTATGAGGTGCCAAAATGTCCAGAATAGTTTATCAAAGTAGGGTGTCTTCCGAATTTTTTGTAGACAAATCTCATCCTGATGCGTTTTGTTTTAGTCTGATATTTTTCATAGCAAAATGGATTTTGTTGCACCAAGTCACATTTGCACTGAATGGGAATATAGTTATTTTATCAACTTGACCGATCCTTGATATGCTTTGACATCATTTTGTTCTTAGAGTTGTTTGCCCGCCTTGAGCTGTAAAACGCATTCGAACACATAAAATCGAACGGGCTTTAAATGACTAACATCTGCAAAAACCTTATAATTAGAAAAGCGTACATTAGTACTGACGACAACGTAGCATCTACTGACGGTAAAGGGACTTTTCATGGCATGGGCATTATTGCTCATGCAACACCTGGCCGCTATTCCAAAAAGTCTCAAGTTATCAAGGGCCTCTCATTGAAGGTGTCCAGTGAGCTGTCCTATGGTTTACTGTGGCACTCATTACACCTCTCTAGTTTCGTTCGTAGGCAACGGCCAAGTTTATCTGGTTTTATTCAGCATGCATTTTCTGCACAATGTCTCCTCCTTTCGAAGTCAAATGTATTTTTTTCTGTCCAAAAATGGACCTGCAGCCATGCGATGAAACCTGCATCGGCTTAACGTTTATTGCGTACAGCAGCAATTACAGAAACTTAGTATAGTTGATCCCATGCATCACAGTTAACCAGCCATGAGAGCAACATGTATCATTATGGAAAAAACCTGAACATTGTTTGTTGCCTAGGTGGGATTTACACCCTTATGAACTAAATGGGTAGCAAAGGCATGACGATGAGTGGTTCTGACCTTGAGGAAGTGCTAGCAGAGGTGTACGCAAAGAGTGCTGTTTCTCATATAATTTCTGAGAAGGCATTTTTGCTTTCACTAAGAGGACACATCCTAATCGAGCCAGCAATAATGAACACGTTGTAACGGCACATCCCGTTGTCACACTTCGCAATTTCGCAGACTTCAGAATCGACGCAAAGGTTTCGACTGAGAGTTGACAGCCCGTATTTGACTTACTGTAACATATGTTTCTTTTGCTGACGTTCAACTCTTGAAAAAACTGAAATATAACAAAGCGATGTCGTTACTTACAAATACAACTACTGCTAGTAAAATAAGGCGAAACGATATACAAACTCGATAGCAAAACGTCACTAACCTCCTTGCGTCCTCGCAGTAATACAGAGTTAAACTAATCCTCAACGTCCATCACAATTCTTTGTATTTCTATTAAATTTCTTTTAGCATACTCCGGAGTGAAAACTCTAAAGCCACTTGATATCTTGTGACGTCATGGTAGCTGCGCACGCATACCATTATGTCTGTTTATACATTTTTGCTAGCACTAAGAGGGCACATTCTAATCGAGCCAGCGATAGTGAATACGTTGTTTTCAATAATTAGTGACTCTCCAGAAGAACCAGAGGAGGCATGATCGCAGCTGTCCATCGAGGATGCATTTTGTAGTTTTCTTGAAGTTCCACCATTTGACAATAAAAGCATGGAGTTGTTATCATAATTGGATCTTCAGAAGAACCTAGAAACATTGAAGGAAGACCTTCAAGGGAAAAAATCGAGCAGCCAGTCTGTGGATACAATACCTTTCACTTTGTAGCAGTGATAAAGGTAGTCACAGGAGCTGAACACACTGGGAGTAGGCACCTCCCTCTGTTTGCCGAGAAGAGCATGCTGAATCTGATTGCAGAATCTGGTCACGGGCATTATGCAAAGAGCGCCAAACAGCGCCCAGCCCGTGTTTGTACCAGTATTTGGTAGAGAATGAGTACCATGTCATTAGACGAAGTGATTGTTACTAGGCAGGACTTTTGCCTGACCTTGTGATTGAACAGACCACTATTAGATCTATTAAGAGTCGCGGCGGATTGGCTAATGGCCAAGGAATGACAGGAAGTGTAAGGCATTTCTGGGGGCTAACTTTTCACAAGTGCGCTGAAGTTCATAATGTCAGGTCTAGCCTGACCCAGATTACAATTTCTTCTTCTGAACAGCATGCGTAAATGGGATCAGCCAGGAAGGTCATAGACTTCAAAGATTTGGAAACCGTACGGCAGTTGTTAAGTCTCCATTACCCATTCGCAAGGAAAGAGAAAGAGTTAAGATCACTAACAACTGGTACAGAAAGTAGTATAAACTGCGACCAGCCCTGGGAAATCGGCCACAAACTCCAACTTGGATTGAACGAGGTGTAATTGATTGAGTCAAAGATCCATCGAAGAAGTAGAATCTCTTGGATCGCCCTTTAACAGTGTCCAGATCGGAATCTCTTAATGAAGCCTGTTGCACTTTTTACTCGTTTGATAGCTATTGCACAGCGAGAGGACGATATCCAGTCATACTTTCGAGTAAAAGTTTACAACAGTTCCAGTGTTTTATGGCTGTATGATGCGGAAACAAAACAAACCAACTCTCAGAAATCTATTTCTAAAAACCTCGAAGACAGCTGATTTACCAGCGAAGAAAGTCCTTGATGGCTATGCATTGCTGCACAGAGTGAGATGGCCGAATGAATGCACCATCAGAGAAATGTGTAAAGCATATATAGAGTTTGTTTGAACAAACAATAGTAACTGCTGCTATCTTCGATGGGTACGAGAAAGGACCTTCTGCAAAAGCTCATGATTATCAGAGACAGAATGCAAAGAGAAGATCAGTAGATGTCAGAATAGACCTACAAAACAAAATGCAAAGCAGTAGAGAGGACTTTCTGTCAAACAGCGGAAACAAGATGTAGTTAATTGAAGTGCTGAAGACATGACAGATCATGAAGAAGTGCATATAAGTGAATAAGATGCAGATGGGAAAGTTGTGGAAAGTGGTGTTAAAACAGCAGCTAATGGGCCATTTGTGAACGTTTTGTGGATGATACTAACGTGGCTGTTCTTCTTAAACCCACTATGGCCGACTTAACATTCACTCCGGAGAAAGCTGAAAAATCATGGAGCATTAGAGATGCTTAGCGGGACGCAGATTCCAGGACGCAGCTAGAAAACATATTCTCTTCCTTCACACATGGGCTGGATGTGACCCAAGGTCGGTAATCTACGCAAAAAGGAAAGAAAAGCCTATTTGATAGACTCTAGTCTTCAAAGTAAATGCAGATACTTGTAGAATGTATCGAGAGCAGCCAGTCGAGTCAAGACGATGTCTCCAGTGCTGGAAAAAGTGTGTCCATGATTAAGTATGGGGGAAGGATCTGGGACACACTGACAAGGTTGCGGTAAGATTTTAATTCTACATACTTTATTTTAAAAAGAAACAAATTTGTGTTGAGCATAGCTTCCATTGGATTTTACTTACTTTAAACAGTTCTCTTAATCATCGTATAAATAAGAGAATCTTTGTCAATGACATATATCGGCTACAGCCTGGTTCTTTTTTTATCGGCTACATTTTCATTTTCACCAAGCTCAAAGGTGTTTGATTATCAACAAGGTTTTGTTAAAATAGTTTTCATTTGGTAACTACTACGCTACTTTTCACAAGTACCTTTAAACAACTTACCTTATAGAGACTTTGTTTTTAAAGGTTGTAATTAAAAGACAGTGTTAAAAGAAAGATAAAATGCTTTGATGTCAACCCATGAACGAAACGATTAGAAATGACATTGCGGACAATTGCGCAATTAGACAACAATTTGAGAGTATTAGAAGTAGTAATTTAAAGTATATTGATTATTTTCTAGGAAACCTATATTACTGCTCCTTGTATTGCAGTCACAAGAAGCTCCTTAAAACGGCTGCTAGGGATGCTGCCTGAAAAGCTTCCTCCGACAGAGAGAGCATCTCACTTCCACGGTCTGTGCGAAGATCTACGAATAATGGCCTAGATGACCTTTCGAATGTTGGACATGGATCCACGTACTGGAATGGGGTTGACAGTCAACAGATTTCAGGTTGCAACCATTCAAGATGCAGCGGTGGCTTCTTCTACAGTTCATAAGAAACAAGTGTAAGCCACCCAAGGGCCAAGGAAATGGCCTCAAGTCTTTTTAGTCATGTGGCGACTGTCGAGGAGAATCATGTCGTGATGCAGAGGTAGTGTAGTGCACGATGTTTTTGTTATTTACCAACAACAGCTTTTGGTTCACTCTCAGGTATTTGGCTTTTTGTACAAGATCTCAACAAATTCAGTCTTATCTTCAACTTTTATCACTGCTAGAAAAATTTTGTTTTGACTTATGGTGAGACATTATTTGTGGATGTATTTCAACAAGAATTAGCCTGTAGTCCCGACCTCATTCTACAGCTCCTCTCTTTCCCCAATATTCCTTTCACGTTTCCATGTTGCATTCTTCCTGCCAAAATTAATGAGTCGTAGATAGAAGAAAGCAAGGCTAAGCTAACATAAGAATTTCAAGAATATCTGTGAAATATATCAAATGAATTGCTTGAGGAACAATTTGAGCACTAGGTAATAATTATTTTTCCTTTTCTAACAGGAAATGTCATCAGACACAAGCGAGGAAGCGATTGACGATTTCCAAAATGCCTTTCAAATCCTGGATCACTTGTAAACAGCAGCATAAGAAGACAGTTTTCCTGTATGATATGGTTTATATAGATTGCAAATTGACGTGTTATGTCACAATAAAAACTTGAAGCAATTTCTGGCAAACCTTTGTTTTTAAAACAATCATCATCTTTTACCAAATTGGTTATTTATGTCAATTTTGGCACCTTATGGAGTTTATATAGTCTTATGTGACTTGGTTGACTTTTCAAAGGCTAATTGATGTTTCAAATCGTTTTTACCGAGAAATTTCGAATTATTGACCTTCTGGACTAGGAGGAAGACTTATCGGTATATTTTGCCATTTTGGCACTTCATTGGCAAATTTATCGCGTAGGTTTAGAAAACATACTTTAAAAGGATGGACTGTTAAACTTTTCTTTTTTTCATCATTTGCTGAAATAACTTCGTGAGAAGTAAATAAGTCTGCGTAAGATGGCAAGACTATTTGCATGCAGTGTATTCTGTGTGCTGAGCATGATTTTTTTGTCTGCACAACATAATTATCTTTGCATTTTCTACCAAACCTGATGTATTCATCCTTTTCATGCTATTTATGGTTTTGATGCTGTTGAAGTGAGAAGATTTATTTAACGAGCTTTTTATCTTCATTGACATAAATCAGTGACACTGTGAAGTTATTCCCTATTCACTAGACTCTTTTTTCCGTATTTGACGCTTCAATGTCACATATTCTGGTTAAATTAAAAAGGACCCTTTTTACAAACATATTCTAGTATTTGTTCCATCATTATAGCACACTCAAATGGCATTGGTAAGAAGAATCAGCCTGAGTAAGATAGCAAGGACCACTTGCCTACAGTGTTATAATACCCCTTTTTGTGAAATTTCTTGATTTAGGGTACCCTGCTATAAGGGTAAAAAAGTTTCAAGAGGACTCATCGGGGCTTTTTCTCTGGTGAAACTACATAAAATTGTGCTCCCAACGGTACCAAATATAGCTTTAGCATGTTTAGCTCAAAGTTGACCCCTTTTTGAGCTTCCATCACTGGACTAAAAGAAGCGTGTATTCTCAATCTTGTCCATTTGAATCATGTAAGCTTTTTACGATGACAGAGAACTACTTTGTTATTTAACTGAGGCCATCAATTGGATATATTTTCTGGTTACGTAATCATAGGGAAGAAGTCAATAACGAGGTTAGCCATGCAGGATAAGTTTTGTGGAGTCCCCTAACAAATTTATTTTTCTCAGAGAAAATAAAGGCCAATGTTCCACACGATGAATCATCTTCAAAAATATCTATTTGGGGTACGCACCCAGTCCCAGTTGTCAACTTTCACTGCAAAAGATTAGGAATTATCAATAGTGGCCTTTTAATGAGATGTCAATTTCTCGATTTATGTGTATCAGCTGCAGTGACCATCAACGTAGGTGGGCGCACATAGTAATCGTACATAGACTAGGAATCAGCGAGGCTCAATAAGTGGGAGTGATCATTATTTTTATGAACATCGACAGAAGTTTCAGATAGTTTGCAGTAACTGGGTATTCCTCATTCTTTAGTAAGTCTGGGTCTTTCTTAGAATAAATTTGATTGCAAGGATTCAGAAATTAACGAGAGTCCCGAGAGGAAACGAGGAACTTTGTATCTGAAATACATAAAGTGGTTCTCGGATGTCCAGGATGCGTAATCTTGTATATTTTGTCAAGAAATTGTTTCCTCGTGCGCGTTTGAAAATTAAGCGTACTTATTTGAAACGAAATTTCAGATCAGTTTATGGTAATCATATCAAAATTTTGGAACTAGTGGCATTAAGTGTGCAAAAGGAAAATAATTTATTTGTCATGAATTTTAGAAGGGAACCGCTTTTAGGAAGTTACGGATTTGATGAGGGAGTACATGATCATTATTTCAATATATTTCATGTGACTAAGCTTTCAATCCAAACTTGTATCATCATTAAGCTGCAGTAGTTTACAGAGAAGATACACATAGTGTGCTACCCACAATGAATGACATACGAGGCATAATCAAATGAAGAATATTAAACGTACGATTGGATGCTCCCTAATGTCAGTTCTTTAAAGCTAATCCAATAGATTTTTGTTAAATAGAGAATCAAGAAGATATGGAATCAACAGAGAACACAGAAACGTAACGTCATACTTAGGGTTCTTGCTAAAATCAAAAAATCATGCCTTAGTAACAAACCCTGGCAAGTAAAGAAATATTTGAAGACTTTAAGCCTTCAAATTGTGGCATACTTAACAAAAGCAAGAAAATGCTCAATCCACAAGTAGAACACACGTGGTAGTTGCGTAAACAACTTTGTCAAACAAGATCTTCCAGACGAAGACATTACATACAATAGATATTTAGCAGCTTCTCAAAATTTTGCAATACCATAATGTAACACAACAAAATTATTTTAAATTTCATCAAGGACCAATATACTACTACACTCTCTAAATCTATTCATAATTTGAGTCCATTCCATTCGTCACCCTAAGAGGTCTTAGGATAGCCTAGTTCACAATGTTTGCAGGGAAGAAAACAGACTAACAAGGTCTACAATAAAATTGGGGCTTAAGATGATGGCCCTAACTACAATAGTTCAAAAGTGGGTGTTATCGAATAATAGGGCATTAAAAATTATGAAGTGCATCAATTAAAAAAAGTATTCTATTTCTTAACTTGTTAACAGCTTTCTGCTGGAAAGTTATCTCTATCTTTGGAAGCACTACAAATTCTCCTTGATTATTACCAGAGGTTCAGCTTTTACAACTCCGCCTAACATTGTTAATGCTTATTTTACAGTCCATGTGGGATTTAAAGGCTGTATAAACCATACATCCTAAATCAGAAATCAAGCCATGCTCATCCCTTGTCACGCGCGAGCACTATCACTCGACCGCAGTTTCGACTTGTATAGTTATAACAATGGTGCCAATATCTAAATGTCTACCTACCCCATCCATGTTAAACGAAAAACACAGATCTGTCTGGTGACAAAAACAGTTTCAACTTGGTAGGGCAAGTACTTTAAAGGAATCTACAAGAACTAGGTTACGCAATTGCTTTACTTTTTGAAGTGAAAGCTGCTTTGAAACATTATACCCTTATTGTAAGAGGACAGATAATGAATTTGGACACCCATTAGCATGAACATATTGCTAATAAATGTCAATGCTTAGTGAACCAGCTTGTAACAATGGCTGAGCACTGAAAGACAGCTAAAGTTTCAAAATTGCTGCAACTGCTGAAGCTCACATTGTTTAGTTACCTTGTCTTGCAAAGCAATGATTAAAAGCTCTTCCGATTTCAATATAGCAACTGTCGTATCCCATAAGATTGAAGTTCCTGTCTTGGCATCCTACAAACAATGGTCTATGATACTTCGCAAACAGAAACTTGGGCAGTTAAATGTATCAAAACCTTGAAAAATTCTGATCGTCATATATGTTACTTCAGGAAGGTTCAGCAAAGAAATATCTCTGAAAGGTTCTAGAGTTGTGGGAGAAATGCCACGTAGAAGTAACAACTCTTGCTATGTGGCAGCGTCCATCGAGGGCTTTAACTGTTTCAGACTGTAGTGTTCTCGATTATAACCAGGCGTCCAATTTCTTGAACTGATTAAAAGCATCATATTGTTTCTTCTTTGCTGATAAGAAAGATAGTGGATCATGAGAGGCAAAAACAAGAGGTCGTAGCATACTGAAGTACACAATTGGAGGCAATGGGCAATATTGATAGGTGCTGCAACCACTGAAAAGTAAATGTATATGGATATGTATTGAATGTAGCTCGTGTATTCTAAAATGTTATGCATGGGTTTGACAAAGAAATGTAAGGAATGAATGAAAATGTTCGCAGAGGTATCATTTCAAAAACTTTATCGGAGAAAGTGCCAAGTGTATCATTTAGATAGGAAAGCTTCATCGATAAATAACAGTGATGTAAGGTAGAATGACCGTAATGACGATCAGTGATAGGGTTGTCATCTTTTCTCTGGCTGAACAGACTATAATGCAACCAACTACCAAACTCATCACAATATCTAGATGCTCAATGTATTGCAGAAGAAAAGAAAGAACTCAAACAAAAGAACCCATAAGCGTCTGAAAGTTTTGCTGTAAAGTGTCATCTACACGGGAAACAACAGTGACAACCAAAAGCTAATTCATAATTATACTAGAACATGGTGCCCCTGAAGACATTAATTACCTATATGTGGTCATCTGGAAGACATAAGCTACCATGCGATATACATTTATTCAGCTAAACCCTAAACCACTTCTCGTACCTCAATTGTGCCGACAAGATTATATTAATGTTCTGGTGTCTATTTTAACCCATCTGAGCCTATAGTTTTTAAATAACATGATGTTTTATAACAAACAGTTTTGTGTTGTCATTGGTCTTATCCGACATCAATAATGGCATTCTTATGCTTGATACTCAATACCACAGCTGGAATTGCTTGTCCCCCCTCATCCAATTAATGTTGGCTTCCTTTGAATATTACAGAATATTGTAAATGGTAACATTTCTATTTCATCTTCATATCTCTTTAAAGTGGCTCTTATCTTTAGGATGTGCGTGATGTCCGGAGGGTACGAAATTCCTACACTTACCAATGTCGAAACCTATGTCAAAGCAACTGACAACTCAACAGCTTTTAGGTGAGCAGCACTGGCCTATACACGGTAGCAGCATAAGTAAATTTGCTGCTAACTTCAAAAGTGTATGGAAAATTTACTGCTACCGATCAAACTTCAAAACGTGTGCTTTTGTAATTGTGAAAAGATGTTAAAGCACTCAACCATTCAGATCATTTTACACCTTGTTTCCATTTCAAAACAAACATGGTATCAGATTGTTACAGTCAGTGAATTAAAGAGGTCCTGTCACTGTTATCTTAGGATAATGCATGAAACTTTTGATCTACATATTGGTTTGTACTTCACCAGCTACGGCTGTCTTGAGTCACTACTGATATGATTTGACACACAAGGCCACTGCGTATCGCTCCTCATGTTGCTGACTACCGAGTAACCTTGTGCATCATCCGCTTTAGTTAAAATTTGGATGCTATCAACACGAAAATAAGCTGTATGTTGTTTTATTCATCAGAACAATAAGGCCTAGAAACTAAAATATAGCTAGAAGTCCAGTGAGAGAACTTTTTAAGCCAATAGCTAGATCCGCCGTGGTCTAGTGGTTAAGGAGTCAGATTCGCATGCCAGAGGTCGTGAATTCGAATCCCTCGTAGCCCGATGTAAAGACTATCAGTTAGGGAAGGCAAAGGGAGAACACCCGTGTAAATGTGCTTTCTTTCCAAAACATTGTTTACTCTGGCTGGGCAAGAGGTTACGCTCAAAATCGAGTATGCCACCAAAAAAATCAAACAAAAAAACCGATAGCAGGCTTCCGGACTGAAAGTCGGTGCTCATATCACGGCAGAATAATAATAGTTTTGTTAGTTAAGATTGTATAAAAGTTTATCAAGATACGTCGCTTTATATATATAGCAAAGAGGGTTAACAAATTGCGTGGTAAACACTCGAAAGAGACTCGAGTAGTGATGACTGTCACATTGAAGAATTAGCAATATAAAAAACACACTTATTATTATAATAATACAATAAAACAATCATGCTAAAAAGGAAACTGTTATTGTACTTGTTTCTTACTAAAGGAAAGGCTTCATTATTTTAGATGCAACTGAAACCTTAACTAGTGGACCTTGGGCCTCTTCTTAATGTGATGCGTAAATCTATCATGATCATTGTACTAAAAATAAACGGCAAAAATCATTATAATAAACAGGGTTAAAATTATTTGCATAAAAATTTAAAGGACATACAGGTTGTGGTATTTCCTCTCTCTTGGGGTACAGATGTTAATACGGAGTGACATCTCCGCTCGTAGGTGTTTCTTGCCATAGAAGGATTAGTACGACCACGAATAGCGTTGACTGTAAGGACACAGTCCTTGCAACTGCATTGAAAATTTGACTGTGCAGCAGCATCGGTATCATCAGTGTCAGGAGATAGAGATCCGTTATTCAATATAATTGTGTGAGGATACAGATTCCAGCTTTCATTGTAGTTGTCTTCATAACCTTCACAGGTTCCACTTTGATTCCTAGTTTCCAGATAATCATAAGCTTTTGATCCAATATCTTTCCTAAGAAGTCGAGGTGTAACTAAGCTTTCTAGAAGAAAATTTTCCTTATTTGGTAGAGAAAACTTTTCTCGTCTCAAATTTTCAACGTTACCTGCAGACTCCTGACCCAGGCAATTTGGATACTTTGACGCAGGTGGGATAGAGTGTGGGTCATTAACATCATAATCATGCTTATACTTTCTCATCATTTGACCTGCTTTATCAACAAAGTAATAATCTGCTGGATACTCACATGATGGATCAATATTCTCTTTTATTTCAGCGCTAGCACTAGGTGAAATGGATGAGTGCTGGTCGAACAATGATCCAAAATAGCTGGAAAAGGAATTACTTCGTCTTACATGCTTTTTATCGCGGATAGCCATAACTGAGCAGCTATCCCTTCGTGTAACAGGCTCCTCGTTATCAGTAAATTCCGGGTCGCTACTAGAGCGTGACATTTTGACTGAATCCCTAAGTTTAGAGACAATGCCCGATAAAATACTTTTCTTCTTCTTTCTTTTATCACTCTTCGAGGACAATAAGCTTCTCGCACTTATACCGCTAGCTGTACTGCTTCCCCATCCCTCTTGATCATGCCCAACCATTCCAGATGAAGAAAACCGAGAAGACGTTTCACGACTAAGCTTCTCTTGTGAATCTGCTGAAGAGTCTGGAGGAGATTTGTACATTGGATTAAAGTACATATTTTGTTCTGGCAATCCATTTTCATGGTCCATAGTTTCCATAAGTATTTGAATAGATTCATGTTGGTTTAGTTTTCCGACGCCCCCCTGGAACATTTCCTCGTCGTTGACTGATTGGGACATGGTTTGCATCTCCTCAATATCACGGCTTGTTGATACCTGATCTGGATAAGAAGGGTGGTAATCGGGTGATAATGGCTCTTCGTCACTGTACTCATCCAAAGATGTGTCACCTTCATTTTCATCGCTTCCTAAAACAAAACCAAGCTCTTCCTCACCATCATCACTTAAGTGGCCATCCAAACTGTCCCTATAATAATCAATAAACAGCTCAATCCGGCTCCGTTTTCGTTCCAGAGCTGCTAATCGAGCTGAAGATATCTTCCTTTCTACATTAGCAGTGCTAGTGCTTGGTTTTCTAGAAACTCTAGGTAGACTACGAGTGGTTTCGCGATGCTTACTATCTGGAGATGCAGCGATTAATGGATTTGATGAAACTGGTCGTAAGTTATCACTTGCCAGCAAATCAGTACTTGGGCTACAAGAATGCACCGAATCCCTATCGACCAACATTGTATCACAGGGGTCAAAGTGCTTACAATGCTCACTTGAAGGTCTGTTTTCTTGGTTGGATTCTGATAAATAGCCGCTGGAACAGGACATGTAGACTATATCTGATCCAACTGCCCAAGGGTCTTCTAAATCCTGCATATATATGTGGCCGCACTCTCCACAGTGTGACATGGTGTACGGTGACAGCACTCTCGCCTTCCCCCCATGGATTTGAATATCATCACTCCCAGCAGTCTCCCTGGTCCTTGAAGCTTGCGTTAAGGACCAACAAGAAAGCTTTCTTTGTTTTGGTTTCAATTGTGAAAGGCAAGAAATATCAGGTTCAGAAATATTACTGAACTGGAGACTGGATGGAGAAGATAGTTGATGTCCATTATGGGAACAGTATGGCATTGTGTTTATATCCGAGGTACTGCTGCTATGGCAGGCATTTTCAAGCACATGATTTGGGGATACAGTGGTTGGGCCCTCCATATCCTTGTGAGCCATCTTATTTTTATACCACTGCGCAAGCTCAGAATAACCCGCTTTTGCCAGCTGTTCTGCAAGAAGGAACTTAACTTCAAGCGAGGCAGCAACATCGATTGGGAGTTCTTCGTTTTTAGTCAGCGCAACAACATCTGCACAATGCACAAGAAGTAAGTGAACCATTGTTATGTCACCAGTAGCAGCTGCTATGTGAAGGCATGACCATCCATTAGATGTTTTAGATTCCAAGTCAGCTCCACTTTCGAGTAATCGCACAGCCAGTCTCCGATTCCCATCTAACACGCTTTGTTGAAGAGCTGTCAGCCCTTGATGATTTCTCTCGTTCCTTCGAAGCACTATTCCATATCTAAGTAAGATGGTAATGACTGCCAGGTCACCACGTATAACGGCATCCTGAAAAATCTTATTCGTATATGGATTTGATTGATCCACAAAATTCCGATTTCTGGGATATAATCCCGAAGATCCCATTTCCTATGGACGTTTATTAACAAACATACGCAAAGGGATGCAGTGTCTCTTACTCGATTTATTCGTGGTGTACTGAAAATAAAGTAGACAGACAAGCTTCACAAACCATGAGAACCGGAAAGCTTGGAATAACTTGAAGTTCTTTCATTGCGTCCAAGTGGTAAATTATTCAAGGAAGATTAAGAACCTGTAAATAGAGAAAGACAGCAGATATCGAAATTAAGAAAAATGTTGAAATGAAAAGCAATTTATTACTTATACGCAGTAGAAATCTACGGTCTAGTCTTAATTGATTGAATATGCATACATAGCGTGAAAGAACATGTCTTAAATAACACCGAAATAGTAGCGTGAACTAAAACTTATACTTAAGCTTCTGCGAAAAATAATAAAATTCTGGCTTCTTAGAGTTTTATCAATTCTATATCAACATCTATGTAGTCAAAATTTTATTTCGTTTACTGCTTAATACCTAGTAATAGCAGAGAGTATATTCACTCGATAGACATTTGACCTGCTACAAACTCAATAGAAGGCAACCATCAAGATAATTAATTGTTTAATGTTACAATGATTGATAAATTTGACCAAGGCAAGAAGATTTCTCTTTTGGTTAACATTGGAATCTTATCTATTAGTACATAGTACATAAACAGTGATTGCTTATTCATTGCAAGCTAGGAGGCTACGTTATAATTTAAAGACTTTTCAGGGATTGATGGCTCTTATCATTTACTCTATCTTTCTAGTTATGGTGATGTGCATATTAAAAGCTATCCTCTCAATACCGTAATTAGAAAATTTCACGAAATGGATTGAAATAGGGGCAAATGTGTAAATAAGGATGTGTCAGAAATAAGGAGATTTGGGACTTTGACAGTAGATACATCTCAGGGGTTTTTCCACATTTATAAGAGCCTGATTCAACTTGCAAAATATTTGTTGGACAGACAACATTAGTATGTCATGTTGTGGCAACTTACTTCTGAATCCATTGAAAAGGAGTTTGGCAAGTAGCAACAATACTCAGGGGAGCTGATTTTGCAACTGTGCAATAAAGTTTAGAGGAGATTGCTATTGTAAACTGCATGCGAGTGCAAATTTCTGTGATTAATTTGATAAAGATCGCTATTATGAGAAGTGTCCATTTACCTTCAATGAGAATTTGTGTAAAGTGGTAAATGATCTCCCTGGCTCAGAGAACAGTCTGTCTTATGAAACAATAATGGCATTCCATAATCACTGCTTATCATTACGTCTAATATGTGTGGTAATTGCCGGACAGTATAATTTAAATATTAACTAACAGCATGTCCATATTCTATACACCATTATTCTAAATAAGTATTAATGTAGAGATTTCCTATGATACCACTACACGCTGATTCATAGGATAGGTATTTGAATCCAGAACCGATCCTCGATCTTAAGAGGAGTGTACAAATTCCGTATTTACATATAGCGCATTAACGTAAATTCATGTTAACTAAGACAATCTTTGATCCGTGATCAGCCTGACAATCTACTTATCTCAGCATACCCTTCTTATAATTCTCTTATATTCAACTAAAAATTATAACCTTTTATAAATACTAAACGAATAATCAGTGACTAGTACCCTACTTGAGCTACATCACATTCATTCATTCATTCATACTCGTAGAAAAAAATACTCTAAATAGCATATTCTAAAACTATGACATTTATAAAATCGATATCTGATTGGAACGTTTATGAGGTCAACTGCCCTCGTGAGTTCACTGGTGTCTGATAACGAAAATTCTCAGGCGATAGTCATCAGAAACTAAACGTGACAGAGAACTGTTCAATCACTAATTTAAGTGTCTCTTTACACTGCGAGTCCAACATCATTTGTGGACTATGAGTCAACATGCAATCAATGTTCTACGACACATAACACAACAAGGTATATAAACGTATAAAAATATCAATATTTCACGACAGTTATTTCTATTTCTATTTGCCTCGTTCTGGAGGGAAGCCAAAGCAGAAACTGTTGAAACTATGTTTTGAGCAACTCATAGTCACATGATATTAACAGGATGTCTACTCACTCAGGTTCCCTAGTAATATTTGTGTGTTAAACATTCATGATATCAATTAACAGTTCTAAATTGTGGCTCAACATTTGTTGCCTTCATAAAAATGTACGTTTCATAGTTTACAGTCACCAAGGTGGTCAGTTGAATCAATTGTTTATTCGTTTTACATTACGTTGGCCTTGAGATATATTGATAGATGTTTTCAAGACCCACCAAATGTACTCTAGGTCATTTTAGCTATTGGGAAATAACCCCTAAACTACTCAAATACCTGTGAACGTGCTTAATATCCAATTCCCTGGATCGATTATGACTGTTTAAGTCAAAGGAATAAGAAAAACCCACATTTACAAGCTCGCCACCAGTCTGGACTCCAGATTGCTCGTTGGTATGGCCTGTAATAAAGTACGTCATGAACATTCAATATCTTAGAAAATAACAAAATAAAATGGCATCCTTCTTACGTAAAAATTCAACTAACGTCAGAACATTTAAAATACTTTGTCAGCCATTTTGACATATGAGGACATTTTTACATATGTAATAGAGATACCATTATTTCGTTAAAACATTGCGATTGATAACAACCTACCAAAAATATGTAAACTATTTATCTTAGTCAATTATTTCATTATTATATCTATTGTTTTATTATAGATAAAACACCTTTGCATTCCCCTATGGATACGAGCCTGATAGGAAAAGGAGGAAAACCAGTTAGGGTAAATTAAAAAGAAAAGCTTTCTTCTCAAAATTGTCACAAATGACGACTCACATTGTCTAACAAGAACATAAAGAAGAGGACGATTCACTCTCTGTCTAGTAAACCGTAGAAATGGATGCAAATAATTTATTTGTTTGAAAAAAGTATCGCAGGTATTACAAGAGTCAATAGTGGCAAAAACAACATCGAATAAGGTAACAAATTAGAGGTTACGCTTGTCGTTATGCAGTCATAGACATGATAGTTCGTAAATTGGGTAAAGTGCCATTAGCAGCCTTGGAAAGACCGTATATTCGAGATCGGTAAGAACCCTGCTGTCTTATCAAGTGACTTAGGGTATAACTTTGGATCAGGCGTGACACAAAAATAGTTTTTACACCATTCCCTTATCATCCCAGGTACATCTAACAAAGCACTATTTTGTCTTTAAATGCTATCTCTACTGCGAATCTATCCTTCTACCATTCTCAATAAACATAAAGATTACATTATGGTGATGTCTGAGAAGCCTTCCTGTACTAAAGAAAATATGTAAAATATAGGCCTACAAAACTTTTGAATACCGAGAAGTCATTTGTATTGCAAAGTCTATCCTGTGTTTTAAAGAAATACACTATAAAATATGGCACTATTCAAACATCCAATAATTGCCTAAATTGCAAATCTATCCTTCTATGTTTCTCAATAAACTTAGAAATAACATCATCATAAAAGGATGCCCCACCTTTAAGCAATGGAGTATTTCTCCCTGGATCGAGTCATCCAATTCTTATTTTCAGCCAATGCGTGCTCTTTTTCGATAGCACGCTTTGGGAATTTTTTTGACTGCAAATATTTGTATCTAAGTCGTAATGCCTTCCTATGATTCTATTGTTTTCGATTACGTTGAGTGTCGTAGCACGTCTTGCCTCAACTAAAGCTGTACTGAGACTTCAGAACAGAGTACCAACTTGACTCGTTATTTCTATACAGACTTGTGACAGAACAGTGGGATAGGGATATTGAGTGGCCTTTGGATTTGAAAAGAATTTACCAAATGAGGAGAAAAACAACTTGATTAACATAGCAATACACTTAGATTTAATGTAGTGAAGAGACTAGCAAGTAATTAACGAACGTACAGATATTTTTGGTTACATATTTATTAGCGTGCAGCACACGCCTAACACAGCTGGAGAACACGTCTCTCGACTTTTATCCTTTCATGTACTACTTCGGATATATTGCTATGTTTCTTTTACCAGTACTATAATGTCCCCCTCTGCAAATAAAAATGTCCTGTTGTAATCGAAAAGAACTTAGGTTGTATCTAAATTTAGAAGTCGCGGCGGAGCGCGTCATGTAGGTAGGGCATCTCAAGTCTTAGATTAGAAAGTATGTCAACATGTACCGGCCATACGTTTGCAACAAACTTGTACTAGGCCCACGAGACGTTTCAGATTGTCTAGTCATCCTGTAGAATATAACGTTACCATTGCCCAAAATTCGTTGCTCAACCAGAATTGTTATAATGCTTTTTCGATAGAATGTTTTACAATCTTGGAGCAGGCGTGCTCTGAACATCATCTTAGGTTTCTAGAGGCTCTTCACTAAATCTGAACTTTTCCACACCAAAGAACCTATTTTCCATGTTTGCTCGTTTTAGTGTTTTATTTTGTGCCAACCTTTTGCTCCCCAATCGTATCATGTATTATTACCTTCCCAACCCCTCTGTGTAACTTTTTAGACGCTTTGGTCCTGACGAGTGGCATTCAATAACAGCTTTTCAACCTTACACAATATGTTGTGTTTTGAGATCAATACTGGGATTCTGTAGCATCAAATTTTGTTTTAAAATATTAAATTAAAAGAAAAGGATAGAAGAAAAGTATTAAAAAAACAGTAACCAAGCTGAAATTTTTAAATCGACTTTTCAATCCATTTTTGTTTTAAGTTACATACAATACGTTGGATCCGTAGATGTTGCCTTAGTTTATGCTAGATGTAATCGATGCGTCTTGGTTGTAACACTTTGATTTCAATAGTGCGGTTAATCATTAAAATCTGCATCCCCAATACGTTAGATTTCTTCCTTTATCAGCAAATTTCAAAGCATTTTGTTATTTTTATATAATTATGCATTTGGAATCCAGTAAATGTTCCATACAACAAAGAAAGCTTAACTTACTCAGCCTAAAACAGGTATGTTGGCAATACGAAATTCTTTTGCTGGTAGAGAGAGTGCTGGACTATTTTAATGCACATAACTTCAAGCAATCTTAGGTGACGTTCTGAGCAGACTCTATACATTACAGAGAACCAAGAGTTATCATAATGTTCGACATATTCTCGATTGAGTAACAGATGCTCAGCAATAGCCGGTTGTATTTCTACTGTCGACTTATGCTCGCTCTTTCAAGCCCAGTTTGGTCGTCTATCCCCCCCTCTTTTCTCTTATTGCGGAGAACACTAGGAAGGTACTGCTGGGTCCTCTGGAAGAGAATATGTAACGTTCTACCAACATACCATGCTCTGCATTGGCATTTAAATTGATAACCGCATTACTTAAGGAATGGGGTGGTAGAACGTCTTTATTCGTTCCTGGTAGCATTTTAGCAGCAGTATGTACAATTTCCAGCTTGCATGTACTCTAAGTGTTCTCTGCCACTCCTTGCAGATTGCTGGTGATACTTTCCAATGGGTCGCCAAGCCAAGATATACGGAGGTAGATGGCTATTTTCGCGGTCAAAACATTTTCGATGTTTTGAAAATTCTTTTTGTATTGCGGATGGGTATCTATTTTATATTGCGGATAGGTATCTATTTTCTAGGAAAATTTTCCCAGTCTTTGCGAGCTCTTCAAGCAGTTCTTCAAGACTGCAAATCATGTGAGATTGGTTGACGAGACATGACATAAGATTGACTATTTGCTTATGAGAGCAAAAGGAACCGCAGTTAGTGTAAGTCGGATTCCTTTAGACCGATGTGTAAAATGCCAAACTCGACTTGCTTATCAGAACATCGAGGAACGGTATACAGTTGTTCTCTTCGAATTCGATGGTAAATTTAATGCTGGATGTAAGGCATTAAATTTTTGGAAACAAAGAATACAAGATCCTTTGCTGTTCAATACTGCTATCGAGAGGAAAATCTCTTGCTTACAAGCAGCTTACGGAAAAACTGGCCAATGTGACCCTAAAGGGAAACCCATGGCCACACCGTCGATCTGCTGGTACATACTGTAGTTAAAGCTAAACCACACTGATGTTGTTGCAAGCTGCATGAGCTCCATCAAACGGATTTTGAGATGGTGAAATCGCCATCATCCTTCCAATACAGAGAATTGCAACAAATTCCAATAACCTCTAGTAAGAGGATATTACTTAGGAGGCCACACGTTCAAACGAGCACAAAAATGTTTCTTCAACCGAGCAAAACTTTAATTTCTTGATTTGATTAGCAAAAGAAAATGAGTTGAAAATCTTGTTAGCAACGGTGACAAGATTCTCTTTAATCACTTTCGAAGCTCGTGCTGAACTGATCCTACCATTGAAAAAATTGGATGCATAGGAATGCCTTCCTTATGTGTTTTGGGTAGACCGTACATTCAAGGTCGTGCTGATTTTCTTGGAAGGATGCGATTGTAAATACTTTCTGTAATGTCACCCCTTTTGAGGAGCTGCAGCAGCCATAGTTGAACTTTCTTTTCTAAAGAAGACGTTTGGTCGTGACTATCAACAGGGCCCAGCCTTAGGAACTTTCCGGTGCCAGAAAGAATTAAATTCATTTTCGAGTTATAATCTACTTTATCTAAAATCACAACACCCTAACCCTTTTTTGGCTTCGTTATATCTCCTCTCTTTTTTAATTCGTTTAAGGCACTGAAGTGCTCCTTAGAGAAAAGTTTGTCTTTTATCGATGGAACGGTTTCACTCACTACAGGTGCTGTATCAACTAGTTTTGCTTTGTATACGTCAGGGATTTCATTGTTATAAGGTGCATGTCTAGAACGCTAAGCTTCAATTTCGAATTTCATAAATATCGACACTTGATCTATTCTTTTGGTGGAATGCTAAAACCTATATCTTGAGCCAGTACCTCAAGCTGATATTGAAAAAGATGAAAAGTCGATTAATTAGGCACATGCACATGGAAGTGGTGTGTATGATTCTGACGACTACCCATTAAAAACTTCAATCAAAATATGTCTACTCTTTCAAAAGCATCTTCAAATTTTGTACAACAAAGTATTTATTGACTGATTAGAAATGTGATTATGGAACGCATAGAAAACTAGGTACAGATTCTAGAAATAGCAAAAATGTGCAAATATACGTTTTACAGCGAAGTTACTATAAACAAGGTGATGCTTTTACCACATTCCCAAATCCTGAAGGTCAAACAAAGGAAACCTCTATCCAATATGTTGTTACGTGGCAAACTTTAAGCTCCATACTCTATGACAGAGCGTAGAAGATGTGATGTGGTAGAGAAGCACATGTCACTAGCCACGGCATGGTGAGATAGGGTGGCCAGTTCCTTTCCTTATCGCCTTTACCCTTCCCCAGCTAATATCAGGTACGCATTTTACTGTTGGGTTCGTAGTAGGAGTATTCAGATTGATGGCCGAGGGTGGATTCGAACCACCAACCCTCTGCTTCTTACCAGCTGCATTAAAATTATAAGTTGAATATATTAAAGTATGAATAATTTTTATCTATCTGTACGATTGGCTGAATCTATTTTGCATCAATGTTTAGAATAGATAATGACCTAAACTCACATCCTAAAGAATATTCATCGTAATATTTTCTGTCTTTTCAATAATTGCCGTCAAAAGGTACGATATTTTAATGGAGGTATTTACCTTTCATTAACAGTTGTAATCCCTCTCTAGTCTAACCACTCATTTCTGTTTCATCTAAACATGATCAATAGGATTTTTTGGTAGCACTTCAAAAGCTAAGTTATTGAAATGTTATCTTGACTTTTACTTTGTGTGACAAGTTTATCAAAGTACTTCAAATATCCCTAATTTTAATCGTATTCCATATTCAGACTAAATCCAGATATCAACCTTAAATAATACAGGATACGTCAAGATTGTTGAAAAACAACTACCAAAAACTTTGTATACACGTTGAAGTGCAAGTAGAGCGGTCAAATCAATTTTATTGCTAACGGTTAAACTACAGTTTCTGATGCATTACAATTTTGATAAAATCTAAAACTGAAAACCCACCTATTTACCACATATTAAGCATGCCAGTGCCCGTTCAATTATCGCATTATCATACGTGTTGCTTAAACTTTTTAGTGAATAAGTATACCAACAAAGGATAAGGTAAAATTGTGATTAATGTAATAAGAAACTGTTGAATCAGTGTGATATGACTTAGCATAGCAGCATCTCTTTGAAATCAAGGATTCCATGGAAACAGTATGTTCATGGTTTAAAATGTCCGAAACTGAGATGTCAGCAGGGAATTTATGTTCCTATGGTGCTATGGAGAGAATTGAACTAACCACAGGCGTGAAATGAGAGCTGTCCTTACATTTTATTGTGCTCGAGATAAATCTCATTAAACGCTTTTATTCAAAAAATAATTACTTTTTTCTACAAGGTAATATCTATTGGGAATATCAACTTGAAAACGAGTTGATTTTACTTACACTCCTTGTTCAAAGCGAAATAAAAGTTTGAAAACTTTCTATGGTGTTTGAATGTAAACATGTGTCACCACTTGGAACGTAAGACGTTGATCTTCTAAAATGTCACTCACCTTTTATTAACTTTGACAAACCTTTTCAGCGTACAGCAACTAAATAACTTTATCTGATGCTTCGACAACCAGTGTCGTGTAAAATCTTTATGGAAAAGGCAAATGTCTTGAAGGATTGAAGGATTCCGGTCAGCCTAGAGAGAATGATGTACTAATGCTATTTTTTAAGGGATGCTCGAGAACAGAGCGATGGTCAACCTTTTTGTCGTCTAAGATTCAAGAATGTTCGTATACTATATATATTAATTGGCTAGTTGTGCTAAAATATAAAAGCTGAGCAGCATCTACGCTACATTGGTCGACTGTATTAGATCTTGTAATTTGAGGTGATTATATGATTTATGAT
>JAAAKL020002469.1:8361-26000 GCA_010016065.2 Carybdea cf. marsupialis auct. non (Linnaeus, 1758) | reverse complement strand
TAAGCCTTTTCATTTCTACACCCGTTCACGTTAGCATTTAGTCTATTGTTTAATGTTTGCATGAATATTAATTCCTGTGTGAAAATTTCTTATAAACTTAGATTCTTGTATAAAACTGATCAGTACACTAGGCTCCTTCACTTCTTCTCCCAAAAAATATATATTTATATGCAGGGCAGTAGAAACTTGTATATACGAATAGACAGCAAGGAGTAACGTTAAGCAACTGGCATATACATTTCCTGTATATTAGGTAGGTCAAATCAACGCCAATCTAGCAGTCAGACCTCCGATTGGCTACTTTCAAAACACAGTTTGTTACAAGTTTTATTGATTTCTTCTGAATCTCAATTCTGACGATTTTGTACTCTAAGGAGAGCCAGGCGAAACAGCTTTTCAGTACCAAAATGTTTTCGCTATTTTTTGCAGTTTTATTGTTTTGTACCACCAACAAACTATTTGAGAAATGTATATGGTTAGCAATGGCAGTAACAGGGCCTATATTTGTATCTCTACGTGAGATAAATCTCAGAGGCTTAGGTCCTGATAGTCCCCTCCTCGTGGCTACGAGCCCAGTTTGAGTAATTGCTCCCCCTCCTCCCACCTCTGAGTCTAGCAAAATAGCCCTAGTTTCCATCTGGCGAGAGCACGAAACATAATACTATTTGACTAATACTCTCCTATTTTACGCCGCCTGCCCATCAGCAGCGTGAATCCAGTTCCGGTTTCAATGGTCCTGTCCAAAGATGGTTTTTAGAATTTGCATTTAACCTCGCTTACAGTTACGTTAGAAAGAGGTTTATTCAAAAGCGAGCATCATTGCATGGTTCTTTAACAGAGAAATCGAAGTGCCGTATTGGGTGTCAACGGTGAATTAGACAAGAGATGTAACTTTTTTTGCACTTTACTTTTATTCTCTCACCATTCGTATTGTGCCTGGAGTGTTTAATATGGATGTGGTTTTATCGAGAATTAGAGACGATTGCATATTTCGATACCGAGATAAAGAACTCGCTTCTTTTTCCAGTCAACTAACTCTTTACCCCATCTTATGATTCAGCCGCTTTATCACATGCAATAGTAACTCTACTGTATTTCTGTGATCAATATGGACAATATTGTACAATTGGAGGTTCACAAGGGTCATCTCTCAGGATTTAAGTTGCTACTGCTTTTGCTGTGGCTAGTTGCGTGGTTCTGTTTTGGCATGCACCTATTCACGCAGGGATTCTTTCTTAGGCGGTCAGTGGTCGCAAACAGAAGCACCATTCATAACTCGTTTGCGGGAGAAAGCACTAAGTTGGACAACTCCTTTCGCATGGATTACTCAAGTAAACCAATTGAACCGACCTTCGAGAAGGCCGTTCTCGTTATTGTTGACGCCTTAAGATTTGATTTTCTAACAATGAATAAGACTTTGTCAACCTCAGAGGAACTCCCTTATCAAAATAGGTTCAAAAACGTTCACGACATTTTAGAGCGAAATCCTGGTCATGGCGGAATATACAGATTTATAGCAGATCCACCGACAACGACTATGCAGAGGATCAAAGGACTTACTACAGGTAATCCTAAATTAAAATGCAGCCAAACTATAAGCCCATAAGATGTACTGGGTAATAGCCTTGACATATCATGTGCTAAGTTAAATCTAGCTCCCCCTCTAATGCAGGCAATTATGCATTATATCGGCAAATGCATGGCTAGCTTTTCTTTTCAATTATCTGCAAAATTGATGAGAGAGTGCTGCAGTAGGTCCTGTCAAGAACGGCAATACATAAGATTCCATCACCAGTTTAAACAACAGTGCTGTAGCTTATTTGCACATTTATGTATAGGAGGAGTATATTTTGTCAACGTGTTCATGCAAGTGATTGCACCATTGTCACCATCACAGCTATTATGCTTTATTGTTCTCTGGGAAGTGTGAACTGCCAAATCACCATCATAAAGGGAGTTTATTACTTTGAAGAATCTGAACATATAGCTAGATTATTTCTGGATTGATTATTTGTAATTTTAAAGCTAAAACAAGCTTTGCATAGTCACTGCATCTCTTGATCTGGAGATTCCACAGAGCATCCTGGGCAGGTCAAAAGGTGTAATTCAAAATAGCAATTCAAAGTCACTACGGTATATCTCAAACTTAGATGATTATTTAAAAGCATTGTAGCATTTATATGACTCTTTATATAATTTATTTAAGTTAAAGTAATATGGAAAAGTTCTATTTTCATAGAATATAAGGGCCTCAAATGCAATATAGTTGTAAATGATGCTGATGCTAACATGTTGGCTTATACAAACTCTTTACATATATAGTTTAAGAATGGTGCAAGTGGGGAAGGACAAAGTAAAGACTAATTAAGATGTCTAGGAGTTAGCTCAAGTTGCCAGGACTTGTTCTGGTAGCTAACTTGCTGTAGTGGCTCGACCTATGATTTCGACATCAATAATTTTCTTTGAGAAATGTCAAGGAGTATGGCATCCTCCTGATGCCATAAAATTGAACCTCATGCTTTGGTTTACCTCTACCTTTGCCACCACTTTTGTCAACATGTTCATGCATGTCAGATTGATTTTTCATGAAAAGGTACTTCTCCTTTTGTTTCAGGGTTTGGCTACTTTCTTGCCATACAGTCATGATGTAATTACAATCAGTAGTTCTAATGTAAGGATCACTGTAGTCAAAATTATGTTTCAGTTACAAATTGTGCTTTGTTCATCATGGAGAGCCTGACAGAATAGTCTCCATCATGTAAGGAAACATCTGTAAAACACTATTCACTTAATATAGTGAGATTAGCCGCTGATCTGAAACCAGAGTAGTAAGCCTATATTTTTTGTTGGCAGCAAAGTAAATCAAGTCCCCAACAAGTATGCCATAATTTATTTAGCATAGAACTATTGCTTTGTAGAATCACTCTTCTCATATGTTCTAGGGAGCTTGCCAACATTTTTGGACATGGCTAGTAATTTTGGTAGTGATGCTGTGGAAGAAGATAACATAATTGATCAACTGGTTACCAATAACAAAAATGTTTTATTTGTTGGAGATGATACATGGATAGACTTATACCCAAAGGCATTTACACAAGCCATTCCATGCCCATCATTCAATGTGAAAGACCTTGACACAGTTGATTTGCAAGTGATGCACCACATCCCTAGAATGATAAAGAATGGAAGTTTTGATTTTCTTATTGGCCACTCCCTTGGTGTTGACCATTGTGGACATACATTTGGACCCATGCATCAACGAATGACAGAAAAGTTGATACAAATGGATAACTTCATTAGGTGAGCACATGTTGTGAGTAAAATATGTTTTATATGCTGTTATGTAAAGCAAGCAATGAAAAGCAAGTCTCATTAGGACTAGCAACAAGATCGTAACCAACCTCACTTAGACCTATTGTGAAATAGCATGCAACCTTGATTGGGACGTACCTCTCTTGTTTTCAATGGTCCAATGTGATAGCACATCTCTGAACGACTCATATCTCTTATGTGTATTTCTCAACTTTCCATGCAGTAACAAGCACAACATATGCCAACCCTTGTTTTTTCATTATGATCAGTGTCAGCATATTGGTAGTTTGTGTTATTATCATTGCACCATCACCATCGTTGTTTAAAAGTTGTGTATTTTATGAAGAATGTACAATAAAGTAATGAGAATGAAGAGTCATTTTCTTCTACAGTTTTTTAGATATTTTTTAGATCTTTAGTTTGATTTATTTAATTTTGCAGTATGTTTAAAGTATTTTAAAAGTAAAATTTTAAAGTAAAGTGGTGACAAACGTTATCATCTGATCTTTCAAGCTTTGTTGAATGATCAACATATGGAATGTGGCCAAACGTTTGCAAAGTACAATCTTCATTGCCCAGTTTTATGCTATCTTTTCACTACTGGTGAAAAACTTGTTGGTTCCAAGTGAGAAATACTGGTAGGACAGGGCAGGGTAAACATCTTATGTCAAGTCCAGGCTTAGTCAGATAATATTAAGTTTGAAATACACAGGCTCTATCTTGCAGGTCAGCATCACCGAAGACTGCCACGTGTGTTGTTTAGCTGGACAGCTTTGTACGTATAATGTTGCCTGTGGTAAGAGGGAACAGAGAAGAAGTTGGGTAGGGAAATGTTTGAATATGCAGCGGGAATGTCAAGGATTGGAATTTTAGAGTAGTAATTAGAGAAATTGTTGCAAAAGAGGAGAGTTGATTTAATTCACCTAGATGGGATAAACTGCAGTGAATGTAAACTAGAAATACTACTGTTAGCTACACAAGTTTTTCTTGTGAGAGTAGATATAGTATTGAAAGTTTGGCTAAGATGTGTACTAGAAGTGCTCACAGTATTACATATAGTAATGAGAATGAAATTGAGGGTTTAAATAATACCTCTAGAGAGTGCACTAAAGGTTGCAAGAAAAATGAGAAAAAACGTTTGGAAATATTTGTATTATGTATTGAAAGTATAGCTGGGGATACAAAAGTAGTACCTTTAGTAATTCTAAATAGACATGTCCATGAATAAAGTGAAAGTATTCATAGGAAGGTATGCAGGTGTGAGGAATGCAGAAGGGTAACTGATTGAGAATTTTCCTAATAGGATTTTGTGCAGGAAAAAGGAGGAGTTATGCAAAGTTTGTGGGCGGGAAAATGACTGACTGGGTTGTTGCACTGGTGTTGGCAAGTGACTGCAGTAATTTACTGATATTATGCATCCAGATAGATGGATTAGAAGTAGAGAAACAGACTTTAAGATGACCTATCACAAGAATTGGCTTCAAGAGGCTTAAAATAGTGTTGTCATTGCCATTGACTTCAATGGCCATGCTGCAAAAGGATTATACAGTTATGAAGCAGTTCATGTTAGTTTTAGCACTGGTTGTAGAAACCGAGAAGAAAGAGGTGTTTTGGAGCTTTATACAGATTCAGATATGGTGATTGGAAACACATGGTTCAAGAACAAGAGAATGGTTACCCTCCTTCCAGGTTGCAGTGCTATTCAGATTGATTTTATACTGGTGGACAAGTGCTTGCATAAGCCTGTGCTAAATTTAAAGGTAATACCTGGTGGGCTTCTGCACAAGTTAATGGTTTTGGATATGAAAAGTATAAAAAGCAATGAGTGCAATAAAAGATAAAAGTTGTATGTGAGGTTTATGCAGTGGACCGGTTTATGGTTCCAAGACTTGCAATCTAATGGCAGTAGAAATGGGCCTCCTTGAAGAATAGAAAGAGCCATGATGTGAAAGATGTGTGGTGTGAAGCTCTCTGAGAAGAAGATTATAATAGGCATGAAAGAGATGCTGGGCCTGGAAGAAACCCTTTTGGAAACAGTAATGAGGGATGGTTCATGTGTTAAGAAGGGGTAATGATGACCTGGGAAAAGAGTATGGATTTGGAAGTGTTAGGCAAAAGAGCAAAAGGAAAACCAAAGCAGCATGGAATGATATGGTCACAAGACTTTACAAGAATGTGGGTCTGGAAGAGAAGGATGTGCAAGACAGGAACAAATAGGAAACAAAGGTAGCATCATCATGGAAATCCAGCAATTTTTGTAAACGGGAATAAAGATCTGACTATGATATATGATTGAAAGATGATGAAGTAGGTAAACACCTGTTAAAAACAGGGGAGGGGGAAAACTACATACTGTATCATGGTGTGTAGGGAAGGCTTGCAGACTTCTTAACATCTAAAAGGAGGGACGTAAGTTATTACCTGTAACACAGTAGAAAGTGAGTCTCTCTATATACATATATATGTAAATATATACACATGTGTGTGTGTTTGTTATGTGTTTATATACATATATATATATATATGTATATATATATATATGTACATAAAGGTGCATGTGTAAGTTTGTGTTGTCAAGAGAAATATGATTGCCATTGTCTTGTGAGGTTTGAGGCAGGACTTCTATAGTACAAATATAGCTGTAATTATCGTCAGAATTATAATAACTTATCTATTAGTACAGTTGGAGCCTTCCAGTATTTTATGTTAATTTGGCATATTGAATATTTCTGCTCTTCCTTTCCGTTCATCATGGCATGGTATAACTGACACACTACTATTTTTGTTCTTTCTTGTAGTGAAACAATGAATATTATTGACAACAATACACTTCTTATTGTTATTGGTGACCATGGAATGACTACCGTTGGAGACCATGGTGGTGATAGTGATGATGAAGTTAATGCTGGCTTATTATTCTATGCCAACAGAAAGTGGTTACACCAGGTGAAAAAATATGCCTTTAACTTATGTTGTGTCATTGAGTCAATATTTATGTTGAAAATAAATAGATAAGTGACACTTTCCTACCTTTTCTCCCTACCAATCTATAAGTGGATCCCCTTCCCCAAAAACCACTTGGATGTATAGCTATTTACATATCAGTGGAGTTGATTTAGTTTAACATCATTCTTTGCATCTTTTGAAAAATCTACTTGAGTTTGACTTTTTAAAAACTGATTTGGCTCCATGTAAGTTTTTTTGGAATATTTTGGTACCTGAATCAAATGACTATAGCTTTTCTGTGTTCCCGAAGAGTGCATTTGCTTAGTGGGCTATAAAATTCTTCATCATGATGGCATTCATTTCAATATTTAGGTACAATGGCTTTTTTTGAATTCTGGTGTTTGCCAGCTTACATAAAGTTGTGTCGATGAATGCAATACTGAAATCACATCATATGCCCTCTCCAAATAAAGTCACATTTCATAACTTGGTGCAAAATATGTATAAAAGCAAGAAATACTCCATTCATAACATTGGTTGATATTTTTTCAAGTGCAAAAGTGAAGGGGATCCTTAGTGTGGGGAAAGCCAGAAAGATTGAATAAAGAAACGATGAGTGAGTTAGTGGAATATGGATAAAAAAGTACTGCTGGGTCTCCCCCAAATCAAACGCCCCTTACAAAGCACATGCAAAAGTATCTTGGTGCTGTAATCACTCAAAGTATGCTATTAAATCCCATTAAAAAGCTACTATCATACATTATGTCCTCTATATATCTGTACAGAAGAAACACAATCCTTGTATAAATTTTGAGAAATTATTCGCAAACAAAACAAGATATTGGTTGTAAAACAAATGAAAATTTTGGAAAGCCTGTTCTGCAAAGTTGATTTTTTAAAATAAGTTTGCAATGTAAATATAAATCCAAAAGTCATTTTTGCTCACTACCTTATAAATGTACATGAAATTCATAGGTTTCCATATCTTTTGAATATTTCTGTTAAACTACCAGTGGTATCCACAGGTAGAGATATGAATCTTGAGCTCTAGGATTATTTATGTAGTTTTCATAAATTTCTTTACATAAAGTCAAGACAGTTGGTTATCAGTTTGTGATCTAGAACTCAATTTCTAGAATATATCCAGTAGCCCCGGAAGCAGCAAAAATGGTTCCAAAGATGTAACTGTTAAATCAGGAGATAAATGTAACAAAAAACCAATTTTCTTTGAGTCAAAAGGAGCATTTCAAAAATATTTCACAAAATGCTGTTTAGTAGTCTTACCCTTTAGTAGTAAAAAGATTACCTTCTTTTTCTTTCCAATTATCTTCTTTACAGATTGACTTTTCTCTGCAGTTCTTTTCTCTTGTACAACTTGATTTCTTCTCTTTCTTCTTTCTTTTCCCCTGTTAATCTGATTTCATTTTGTGTTCATCATTCTATTTGCAGTTATCAATTGCCATAAATAATTACTTCCTATTTTGTACCATATTTTATTGTTTCCTATCTTCCAGTTTTTGTCACTACTTGATGTTTTTCTTTCTTTTTCTTTTATTTTTCCCTCAACCAGTTATTCGCAACTTCTGTTATGCATTTCTCCATCTGATTTTTCTCCCTCTGTTTCTTTCTCTCTTTTAACAGTAGTGTACTTTTGAATCAGTTTATTGCTGCCCATTTTAAGAATTATATTCTTTTAAAGAAATTGTTGTGCTTTCTGGTATTTTGTTAATGTTCAGTAGCTCTCCAACAACAGACACGGTTTAAGGGAACAAGTTTCATTGGTGCAAGTATTGATAGTAGTACACTCCCCGGAGTTTTTGTTGTATTTTGTTCATTGTGAATAGTCGTCAGAGGCCTTCTAGGAAGGGTATTATAATACTGACTGGTTTCATGACTATTGCAAATTAGATATGAGAGTAAATATTCCCTTCAATCTTACAAGCAGTCATTACACAGAGCTATGCTATTTGGGGTTTGATCAAGTAATGGCAACTTTATTTTATTATTTTTATGCAAACATCTTACTTGTTGAACATTTCTCCAAAAAAAATAGAGGAACAAAATGATTTCTCCTCTAAATGATACTTCTTAAATTTTCTAATAAATAAGAATTTTATGAAATCCGTAACTTTCTATCAATTGAAATGATCAGAAAACCCTGTGATAATTCTATTTATAATGATAATTTTCATTGGTATCTTTATAGTCAGCTGACATGTAAAAAAACTTTTGACTTGCATTTGTTCAGTTCATGGTCATGTTCTTCCTCCAGCCCAAATATTTCAAAGCTCTAGTTGCTCTATGTTTCCAAATCATTTCGGGCCATCAAATTCTCTTCTGTCTACCTCTTCTTAAGTCCATGTTTTCATCACACAACCATCACATTTCACTTATAACAATATCCAAAGAGTGTCCTTCTGACCTAATTAGTTCATGAGTTTTATTCTTATTAGATAGTGTCACACAAAGCATCTTCTGCATCATGGCTTTCTAACTTCTTCTCAGGGTTCCTGTTTTGACTGCCTTTATATTCCATGTCTCAAAACAACATATGATTGCAATCTCACAAACCACGTATGGTTGCAGTCCTTACAGAGGCTGTGAAGAGATTCATTCTGATGGAAAAAGTAAGGAGCAAGGAGAAAACTGAATAATTACTGAGTAGGCAATGCAGGTATAGGACAGAGTTGTAAAAGTTGGAATCTGAGGCATGTAGTGAAGCCTGAATAGTTTCTATGAACAAATCACATGCAGTTTGAAATGTATTTCAATTTATGTCATCATTTCAAGGAAACAAAATGGTAGAATAAAATGTACAGAATGAGAAGCCTGGAAAAGTTGTGATTTTGGAATGAACAGGTTGACACTTAGGTGGCTATCACAATGCCTTTTTTTGTTGTGTCTTTCCACTATCAGATAATTAAAGTTACAACAGGACATTTTCATTTCCCCATTCTTGCTCTTAATTTGACTTTAATGTGTTTTATTATTTCTCATGTAGAACGAAACAGGCAGCAGTGTTGACCAAATTGATTTGGTGCCTACCATTTCTCTTCTTCTTGGTATCCCAATTCCATTTTCAAACTTGGGATCAGTCATCATGGATGTGTTTGATTCAGAAGAACGGCTCTCATTACCAGCATCGTGTACGAACCGATGCAAGGAGTTTAAAAGAAGAGCGAATCTCTTAAGGGCTTTACACATGAACACTATCCAAGTTTCAAGCTTTTTGAAAGAATATGAAGTGTCAACTTCAGAAATTTTGTTACATGATGGTCAGTCATTGTTATCCAGTGGCAATAATCTGACGAAGTCTATGTTAGGACTTAAATTTGAGGATATTGAAAATGATATAGATTTTGTGCAAGCTCTTAACAAGCTAGACAAAGTAATTATGGCAGATACTACATTTCTACGCCGTGTCAAGGTAGCATGTAAACAAATGTGGGCAAATTTTGAACTTGGAAAAATAGTGCAGGGAATAATTTTCTGCGTGGCTTTAGTTATTTTATGGATCTTTGTTCTAGCATTCTGTGTAAAGCAATCAGATATTCTCAAAAACTTTTATCTCAACATAGTTGACATTTCAAGTTTAATTTTGCTGGTTATTTGCTCATTCCTTTTTGCCGTCAATGTTTATGGAAGTGCAGTATTACAGTATGCCTTACCTATTGTTTTTATCATGACATTTATTAGTGGAAGACTCAGGACATTTTGGGGGTTTCCTCTGACAGAATGTTTGCGTAACTTATCAATCTACAGCACTTTACAATGTGTCAAAAGATTTCCAAATGTTGTGCTCCTGGGTGTATACTGTGTGTTTGTGTTCTCAAATAGCTATGTAGTTTACGAAGATCAAGTGTTGACATTCTTTTTGCAAAGCATGATTTTAATACAAATTTTTAGGTATATTTCGATACAGTTTAAGGATAAAACTGTGGTTAAAGGACAGGGTGAAGAATCCAGAAGTATAATCAGCTGGAGTAAACAACTTGGTCGTATATGTATTATCATGTTGGCACTCCTTTGTAATTGGCTGACTGTAAATCTTAGGAACTGTAGAGAGGAGCAAAACGCATGTAGACCCTCACATTTTGCAGAAAAGTTGTCGATATTAATGGAAAAAGCACCAGAATTTACTCATTCGAGAGTGACAGCTGCAATCTTGTTGCTAATTGGGTCCTACACATGCCTTTACTATTACTTGAAAACGAATGGGAGTTGTGCAGCGATACATCCTTTGTCATTGACTTTACGAATATTTTTGCCCTCTATATTAACATGTTTAATATTTCACTGGGTTTTGCAAAGTTTTCCCAACCAGAAACTTTATAGTTTGTTCCGCATGCAATACATACATCAGATCATTCTTCCGAGAACTATATACTTGTTAGTGATATGTGCATTTTGTTGCTTTGTGTTTCACCCGCTTGGGCTGTGTGTGATCAACAAGAAGTCACGCAGACATGAAAATGACTTTGATACTATAACGGATGTTGGCGATAACAATGTCAAAGTTCAAGCAATATTTAAGCATTTGAAATCAGAAATATGCAAACAGCACATGGAAGATAAGACTACAGATACACTATATGAAGGTTCAAATGAGAAATGTTTACCAATGGTTTATGGACTTGGAACTGTTTATTCGTCAGCGTTCTTAGTGTACAGTGCACTTATTTCTGTTCTGCTGATCATGTGCCTTGGAGATGGTTCGTCTGTTGGCTTCGTCTTATACATGGCTGTGGGAATTTGCGTAGTTCATTTTACAGAGGTGGACAGTAAGTTACGAGACGTTATTATTGTATTGAATCGTTGTTGTCCATTTTATCACGTTTGCTGTGACTGCTAATACTCTTTAAAAAAATTCTGAACGTCATGTCCAATCCAAGATCACTTGTTTTAAATGTTTTCTTGAAACCAATTGTGTTGTATGACTCACACAAAATTTCGATAATGGCTTCAACATTACCGTATAATTGGAGTTTGTCTTTGTTGATAATTATTTCTAATTTTTACCTCATTAAGCCTCATATTGCTGATATGGACACTCTGAGCAGAGTACTGCAGTATTGTTAGTATTTTTGTTGGTGACCACTAACGTGGATAGTGTTTAATTGAAAAATACGATGAAACCCTAGTTCTTGAGCTCAAACACGTTTTATTAAATAGTAATGTGCTATCTTAATACATTTCAATGTCAGGAAGGGAACAATTTTATAAGTGAAGTCCCTTGGTACCCCCAAAATGGTTTCCAAGTAGCAAAAAAGGACTGTTGTTCATGAAATTGATTGAGGGGGCCTTGTTTAAGACCATTAAGGGTGACCAGCGTTAAAGTTCCACCATACCCCGTTTTAGAAAAAATATTAGCTTTTGATTATTTTTAAAGACCGCCCCGGTAATGGGGTCCCTATTATTATTTTTACATCAATTTGGCGCTTAACGCAAATGTCCACTTGTAATGTTTCAGCTAATATGAATAGATTTTTCTTGAACATCTTCCCCTACTTTACGATATATTTTTTTAATTTACATGCACTGTGCGGCCCTCCGCTTGTCTAACGTGTCATTATGGGTTTTTTTACTTAGGCTATCAGTCCATTGTAGAGCGTGCTGTATTTTGGAGTTTCCTGTGTTCACATGGGTTTTACGCTACAGGTCATCAACCGGTAATTTCAGCTGTGAGACTAGACGCTGGATTTCTTGGTATTGATCACAGTGATAAAACTGTAGTTTTGCCCGGTAAGTGCTCAGTTTTTTAGAGTTTTTCTTCACTGCAAACGACCACACAAGAAATGTATTAAGACAATTCTCGATATTCTGTTTCCTAGACTGTAAGATAGCAGCGTGACCACGGGAGGAATAGTGGGAAATGTCCCCCCCCCCCTCACTCCTCAGATACATCAATCTTATAAGTCGTCCAAATCCGACCTTAGAACTGAGGTCAGTACTAAGGATAAGTTTTAGATGCTCGGACATAATGAATCTTGTCATTATGACGTAGTTTGAAGGTGAAGTATCTAGCTACCTCAATTTTGCATTAAATCCCTCTTAGCTAGTCGCCGTTAAATTCGACTTTCGGATAAGACCCCACCCTTCCCAGTTTGAAACGGCTGGCCTTGCCCCTACTGTATGATGGAAGAAGAGGAAGAGGAGGCACTATTTTCCCCGGTACTTGCTGTAGGAGAAAAGACGGCATTGTTAGCAGTGCGTTGTCCCAGACACCCATCAGGTGAATGTTTCCACATAAATATACCTGCTGACCTATAGCAATTAAGTATTTGATGTCTGCTCTATAGATAGCGAACTGCTTGGGTAGAGAGACAGAGAGTGTGTGTTTATCTCCGTGCAACATACCCAATAGGAAAAGAATGATCAAGTTTGGTCTTGTCAGTTATTATCATCTTTTAACTCACCGCCTTGTATCACAAAGTACTCTTTAGTTATGATTAAATTGCAGCTGAGAAGACCACAATTTGTATGTTTGCATTTCATGTCCGTAGTTCCTTGTCACGCTTTTACTTAGAGGATTGCAAAATTCTATTATTTATTTACTAGTTTATTCCTGCGAAATCACAAATATCCATCTTTTTCACGGCGTCATTTTTACAGCACTTCTACATCAGTCACTAATTCTAGGGTTTGTTTTATTTCATAAGGATATTTTGTCTGGTTATAATTTTTATGACAGAAAACCTAGCCGTGCATTACCTTTCTGAGCAATGAGAACATAATTTGACCTGTTCTAAGAGTTGATCAGTTTTCAGTGTGAAACATCTCCACGTCATGTGTTTCAACGCTCTAGAAATTTCCCCGTCCAAGGAGGCATTGAATAGCCTTCTGTCATATCATTCTCCATCTATCATTTACGTTCACCTAGAAGTAAGCTTCTCAACTTTCAAAGTAACTAGTTTATCGCTAGCCTTTCATTCCGATGACAGTTCTCTGCCACTGTCCGTTGCCAAATCATGTCCACGTCTTTAAACCAGTTTTAAGCCGAAATGAAATTTTCCGTGCGATGTCATCAGTTTGCAGGCCCCCACCTTCACATACGTCGATAGCAGTTTGTCGATAGGGTCATTGTTCGTCATTTTGCACACTCATTGGCTATGATGTACAAGGTAGTTATATTCATATCCGTTAGCAGAAGAGTACAAAGTACCTTTTCACATTCAGTGGTAGCAGTGCACTAAATGTTAGCTCTATATAACTTATTAACAGTATGTAGGCTCGCAACTTTAACTCAATGTTTGAGGATGTTGCCTTCCTACGAAAGCAAGAAATGGTTTAACGACCAGGAGAAATTCTAAAAAAACCTGTAATAGAACGCGCAATTTTTCTAATAATTTATTTGAGCTGGTTTTATAATTCTTTCGCCTGTCATTTTTTAGATGGCAGTACATAAGAGTACATGTCATAGTACTTCCAGACCCCAGTGCTGGAGCCCTAATGTAAAATGAATGGACTGTAGAATTCTGAAGGAGTGAAATAACTTGCCAACAATCCATCTTTCAGTCATTATAAAGTTATACATACATGTAACGATAACCGAACAAGCACCATGTAAGTAGATTTTAAGTTGCAAATCATTTTGAACTTAGCAAGTCACGTTTGTTTCAAAATTATGGACGTCTTCTTTAAGATTAGTTCAGCCTCATGATTAAGTACGTTTTACTATAATTTTAGTAATTTGGCAATGGTCAATGTGATTTATTCGAATCATTTGTTTATCTTGTCCGTTACAGCTCTTCTTGTTGTTATTAGTACATTTGCTGCCCATATTATCAATGCCACGACAGTGCCACTGTTGGTTGTTCTGAATACAAACAGCTTTTACAAGATTAAACATAAAGAAGGCGACGAGGAGCAAAAAGAGGAAATGGTGATATACCAGCACCCTGAAACAACAATTCCCCTTCTCTTTCAAATGTCATCAATCTACGTGATCGTTAGAATGATCAAGGTACGTCACTTTTTTTAGTGGTGACTTGTTATAAGTTATGTATTTTGTATACTCAAACTTTTAGGAGCCTCTTCCTGTAAGCCCAAATTTACAGTAGCAAAAGATCTTTTCAAGGGAGTTTAAATTTAACCCAAGTAAATTTCTCTTGAATTTTGGACTCGTTGTGCACAAGCTTATTGCCAGACACCTATTACAAAAGTAGGCTGGAGTAAGGTACTCAAAAGATGGCAGAAATATATGGTGTGTGTCACGAATGAAAATAGACAGATCAAAGTAGAGCTGAGGACCTTTTACACTATTTCTTCTCTTTTAAAAATGACCAGACAAAATTTTAGTCAACAGTCTGCAAAATTTTCTTTCCTGCGTATACATTGTAAACTTTGCCACTTGGTGTGACTTAGCGCAACTATACAGCGCTATATGCTTTTCCCACGCTTCACTGAATTTCTATCTTCTATCAGAACTTTCATTTTCTACACCTGTTGGTCGTAATTGAAGAATCATGCTCAAAGACTCAAATAGACGTTAAGTTGGTTTGATCCATTACATTTTAAGCGCTCCAAAAAGTACCAGTGGGCTACGGTTTGTGGGTCATTGCTGCAAGACACTACGTTTGCTTATATTCAACCCAGATTCTCTAGGTAGTTTTCAATAAACATCGTCTTCTCAAGTAAATGCTATAAGAAATCATTCGTTGTTAGCCGTGCATATCACCTCTCGGAGATGGACTTCACGCAGTAATTTCCACGTTTGCCAATCTTGTACCTCTTGTATCCATTTACTGCCATGAGTCTCCTCGCCTCAACATCTCTACGTCCTCCTCGTTCTTCCTCGTTTCCCCTGTTAAGCTGTCCATTCTGTTTAGTTTGTAAGTTGTAAGTACCCAATTATTTTGAAGAAATCCGAGGGTTCTTGGCACCCAACAATTTGGCTACCGAGGGGTGAGAGCCGATTATCATTTGGTGCTGTCCTATTGTGGGATTGAACTATTGCAAAGTACAATTACTAAGTCTATTTAGGCCATGAAGATTATTTGTTGGTTGAGCTACAAATTGAAGTCTCAAGTACCTTTACCTTGCTCTTAAGGCCGCTGATGCGTTCCTACTCTACTCGACACATATTGTGGAAAAGCCTCTGCATTTTAACCTTAAACTTTTAATTTTTGTTTGTGTATTTTACGGGTTTTTTAGATAGTACTATAAGGGGTCTGTTAAATAACAAATAGTTTCAGGGTTTGATTACAGCCAGAGCTGCATTTACCTTCATTCAAGTGTGAGTAGGATGGTGCATATCCACAGGAGCATTTGACATACCAATTCCTCCTTTCTCGTCCGCATGTGTCCAATATATATTGCAACCTTCTTGCTTTTAGCATTGATGTTATGTTGAGCAGTTCTCCATAAATTTCCTGTCTTTCCAAGTAAAACCACAGACTACTCTCAGTATTCGGGTGTAAGTACCATCTAACCTATTTTATCTATAGCGTCCAGCTCTCTGCCCCATATAATAAAACACTCTTGACTGTAGATATGAAGAACTGAATTTTGAGCTTTCTTTTCACGATTTTAAATTACAAATCGGGACTAACTTGTTCAGCGATAGTTATTGTCGTAACATTCTGGTATCAATTTCAAGGCGTCATGCAATTTTAACATTACCTGCTGAATGAAGTTTTGCAGCCCCATTATTCTGTGACAGTCACAGCGTACCACACAAGCTATATAGCATTCAGTATGGCATGACGCCATTATCAAGTATTTCAGTTTAACAGTGCGGGTTTGGGCAGCCCCGTAATTGTCCTTTGTGCGTAAAGAGATCAATGCGCAGGGAAAGTGATGGCGTCACAATTTTTTTGCAAATATTGCAACTTGACTTTAGATATCTAAAGGCAATCAAAGAATAGTCCGCTTCAAAATATGATTCCCTTTAGGGTACACATGAAGAAAGTTTTTTAACCGAAAGCTTTGCAGCGAGCCTCTAGGCATTTTTTTATATAATTTTTATGTCATTTTAAGGCAGTTTCAGTCTTTTATATATATGTAAAAGACTATATATATATTGAAAGTTGTTTGCAATACTGTATAAAATGGCCGGCTTAATTCCGTCACTGTGACGTTGTTAGTCTGTCACGATAACAAAAGTGGATTCCATTTTCGGTCCTCTTAAATTTTTGAGTAGTTTGCTATTCAGTTCATCATAGATCCCGTTGTCTCTCGTATTTAAAACATTTTTGTTTCAGTTCAGTTGTTTGGAGCACAATTTTGTAAATAAATGCGGGAGTCTGAAAATCTGTTTTCCCCCGTAATGCTGTCGCCCAAATGTTTGGTAACGTATGGTAACGTTCGGATATCTTTCTCATTTACGTATATAGTCATCAACTTCTCTCAATTGTCTCAAATTCACTTTGAAGAGTTTCTTTAACGTTGTAAAAATATATACAAACCAATTGTGCTATTTTTAAGTTATATGGCGAGAATCATAAATCAAAAGAGTCGCAAACTGTAAGTCCGTCACGATGGAATTCTTTATAATTGGATTATATCACTTCCATTCCTTGTATTAAGTCAATGTTCTTTAATTACATTTACAGCTACTAGCAATTGCAACCGCCGCTGCAGTTCATAGAAGACACCTTATGGTATGGAAGATTTTTGCACCACGTTTCCTGTTCGAAGTTTGCAGTTTCCTAATCTCGATTCCGTTTCTCTTTCTTGGAATTCTGTTCTTCCTTCGAATCGAGGCTTCGCTAAGAAACTTTTTACAGGGACTGGAACAAGATCCGAAGGTATCATCGAACAGCAAAACAGATTAGTTTATACAAGGATGGGGATATGTTGTCGTGACGAAGCAAAGATGTAGATATAAAACGAATAACAACAGATTTGGGGGAAGGGTGTACTATGTTTAGTGAGCGTATAAAATTAACAAGTGTTGAAAACGGGCAGCAGTTGACGTAGTAAATAGGGTATTAAGAACGAGCCCCGTGATGAGTCAACAATCGTCATCACAATTATCCTACGGCATTAGTAGATATATCCTCTTGCGGGAACTGGAGCGTTGTTGCCAGGTTTTGGACGAATGATCGCCATTTGGGTTGTTTTATAATCGTATCTACGCCCCCAAATTTCTTATTGGTATATTTGGATGATGTTTGGGTGACAAAGCACGTATTTTTAAGTTTAGACTTGACCCAAAAGGTGACGTATTGTATGACTCTGTCTAAAATTTTACGTCGGGGTTCACGCCCAGTCTGGTAATACTGAATAGCGAATTCCCGTCGCCGTAAGCAGATTTTATGGCCGGTACCCCTCCGCCGCCCCCCCGCCCCCCCCCCCCCCCCCCCCCCCCCCCCCCGCCCCCCCCCCCCCCCGCCCCCCCCCCCCCGCCCTTCCCAACCCCGCCACACCGCTCATCATCG
>JAAAKL020002468.1:0-25000 GCA_010016065.2 Carybdea cf. marsupialis auct. non (Linnaeus, 1758) | reverse complement strand
TTGGCATTATCTAAGCAAACTTTATCTATCTACGTTTCTAAGATATTTACACACCTGTTACAATTGTGTGTAACAATAACGGGGTAAAATAGATGGAGGCGTAGAAAGCATCACATCGTATAAGATCGGAGGCTATATCAAAACGAGGGGTGGGATTACGACTTTTACGAAAAAAGGGCGCAAAAAGTTTGTGTGGGAAGGGGGATAGGGTGGGATCTATTAAAAGCGAACTTTGAAAGGAAAGCTCTAAAGTTCTAAACACGTATGCCAGAACCAAAAGAAACAGGTGACTGGGATTCCTACCTTTCTTTTGACAAAGTTTTATGGTCACGTCTCACCTTTTCACTTGTATAAGAGCAAGTTATTGACTAGTTCCGAGGATATTCCCTTGAGCTACAGTACAAGTACCACTAATCCGGTTTCATTCTTTTGTTAAAGTTAAAGATGATTGTTAGTGATATTTATTAGAAGGTTGTTAAACATTCAATCATAGAGAGACCCAGTCTCCATAAAGCGCCCATCTTACGGAAAGAGTGTTTATAAGCCCATGGCGCTTGATAGCGCAAATACAGGATATCAATGCAAGTATTGCAAGACGATTCCAAATCGTCCATTCTTGCAAAGACGAGGAGAGATTAAAATTATATCATGAGTGGGGCCGTAGCATGGCATCCAAAAGGGTAACGGGTACTTTTGCTACTACGTTTGTTAGCAATGCAATACAAGATGTGTAACAGGTAGCATTGGTAGCTTGTTATGGGAAGGTCTATCCACTTTTGAAATCTCTCTAGTAGGAAAATTTGATGTAGCATAGCTGACGCCTTCATGCCCTGGCTCATTTTGCACAGAAGCAGTTCCTCGTCATTCAATATGATGGCAAAGCAGTTTTAAGTCTTAAGTATTAACGACGTATAACAATGTATTTATAAGGTTGTTGTTGAAGCACTTGTCTACTTTCCGCTATGCTGTGCCGTCATTGCTTCCACCGCCATCAATTGAATTCGAGAGAGCAATCTAAAAGATCCATAAACAGTCTTACCAATTTTTATACCATACTAGTCCCTCTCGCTATTCCTAGGAATACCAATATAAAACTAAACAGGGGTTAAGACTTTTCTGTTTATTCTACATGCTGTCTAGTATCATTTCGCTAAGATGGGTATGAAAAACAAGTTCATGAAAATTGTCATGACAAAATACATCGCATTTAGATCTCGCTGAGATTTCTAGACTTATTATTACCTCCCAATAAACATAGGCACTATTTTATGCTTTCTTACCTTCCGTCAATTTTACATTTGCTAGGGAAGATGCTGATCCAAAGGCATTTGAAGCAGTCACATTGATCGAATTCACATTTGGTCCAACGTTGCATTTTTTGACATTGAAAATATTGCTACCAGACACATTGTGTAAAATATTGTTCTCTCTGTCTAGAAAGTAAATGTCAAATTTTATAGTGCATGCACCTCGATCTTGCTGTGTCCACTCACATGATATACAAGTCCTACTACTTGTGTACTGAGCTTTTAAGTCCTTAGGCCCTGATGGAACAAATTGTACGTCCAATTTTGTACGTTTCTCAATAGATACTCCTCTACTATTTTTGGCTTTGAATATTAAATCATGCCCGCATCTTCCTCTGCTGATGGCAGTAACAATAATCTTGGCTTTGTAGTGATAACCAGACGAACCATAAGGCGTGGATAGTACGGAGATATTCTTATTTGAGGCCGTAAATCTGTAATCTACAGTGGGTGCAGGCACTCCACATAAAGTGACATCAACAGCTACATTGGCTCCTTCGTTTTCTGTAACTTTGGTTACCGGTAGAATTCCACAAAATTCAGGCGCTCCTGATAATAGAGTTTTAAAAAAGATAAACATTTTCGTTACATAAACATGACTAAAATTTTGTTCCTTTACAGCAAATGTAAAAACGAGGGAAGTATGAAAAGATTGATATAGAATATGATGCAGAGAGTTTACTCTAACAGATTTATGATTTATTGTGATTTATTGAAAAAAATTTTTTTATTTCTAATGTATACTTAGTCCCACTTGTATAGAAGTTTACAAATTGCAAAGATATTTCAAAGGGTATCACTTTTGACATTTGTAATATTTTTATCTAAGTGAAGAAATTTTGAACAGATAACGAAATGTTAATGATACTGTGTATATATGTGAGTTTTATACATTCATATATACATACATACACATACACAAACACACACACACACACACTCACACACATATATATATATATATATATATATATATATATACATATTTCTATATAATTTTATTGACACAATGCGAATATCATGATTACTAGCGCACTTGCAATCATATGGAAACGGCACTACCAAAACGTTGAGAAAAACAGTAAAACATTACGCTGGTGGTGAGAGTCAGGGGTCTATCTCCCAAATTGTCAACTAAACCATCCCACTTTCTATTGCAATGGTTAATTTGGAGCTTTTGGTGCGAGAGGTCCTGGGTTCCATCCCCAACAGTGTCATAACATGAAATAATGTCCGCAGAATGTCAATAAAATACAAATAAACTTAGTAACATTGTGAAATTGAGAAAGTAGTTTCATTGAGAAAGTAGATTCATCTGATCCAAACGACTCTTCATTTTTATATCTTGATTATCTTTATATATATATAAAAGTACCCAATCTGCAGACAGAACTGTTTCGCCCTTTGTGGGCTCATCAGTGCAGAACAGAGCGTTGAGACTGAGTTCTAGCTATGTAACTAGCAAAGCTGCTACAAAGCAATTAAAAGAATTCATATGGTACCATGCCAGAGTGCTCAAACTGCGCAAGCACAGTGAGCAATGTATGAAGCAACAGCAAAAGTAAAAGTATATAAAAGTAAGCAGACTAGTCATAAGTTAAAAATTATAGTAAAATTAAAATCAGGCTTTCCTTAAGGTGAGCTTTTCAAAACCATTCCTCATTCTCGATTCACTGAAGTTATATTTCCAAACATACAAGAAAGATGAAATGTCCAGAGCTGGTACTACTATGTTCCTTAACGGTCGATAACGGTTCCCTTCATTGTTTCACTTAATACTCCTCCCTTGTTGTCCAAACTTATGCCTCATATGTTTCTTATTGATACATTTGCTTATTTAAACAATGTCGTAGCATACCCCGCCCCACCTTCAGAACAGTTGCTATGGTCCTGTTATTATCATTAAACTAAAAAGTTAAGCTAAAACATGATACCCGAAGGATGCACTTGCCTTCTACTCTTAGAGCTAATTCAGTTGACTTGAGTTCCTTCTGACTCCCATCGTTGTATTTCAGCAAGCAATAATAAACGCCGGCATCAGTGTAGGTAATATTTCGAATTGTGAAGGTGCTGTTGTTATCATACGTCGTCACTCGATCCTTCCATCTGTGCGTAGCCTGAAACTTTGTTGTGCCTTCGGCAACAGTTTCAAACCTGGAGGAGTTCTCAATCCCGCAACTGTATCCAAGTAAGACCGCTCCTTTTATCTCATACTGCCAGTTAAACTGAACGCTCTCTCCTTTGATGGCTGTAATTGACGCCGGTAGACTTGACGTAAAATTTACTATGGCTAAATTGTAAAAGTAATAAAAAGAGTGTCCACAATAGTAAATGATTTTAATGTAGATGTCAGGGTGACATGCAACCTATTTTTATTCTGGAGTATTATGTAAACAAGGACGACCTGATGGTCTTCAAAAATGTAATGGCAAATATAACATAAAAGATCATTGCAGCCGTTATAACTAGCATACAGATTCGTAGCAAAAAAATCGAGAGCCTTCATGGCATCCTCGATCGTCGTGGCCCACGTTTACGATCTTGGGAAACTTCAGCGGGCGGAGTTTTTAAGCAATTATGAAACGTGACACAGGAGCTTGGTATTGCTATGACCATATATGGAAATGTAATTAGCACCCAGGCCTCATATTTACTGAGTTTAACATTTTATACAGTAAATTTTGGAGTACTTCCAGATGTCATTGGTATGGTATTTCGTAACAAATAGGAAACGTCTACCTATTTTGGTCTACCTGAAGACAAGCAAATCGTTAAGATCGTTTGATGATTTAATATTGTTTCAAATTGGAGACATTAGTTTCGCTTTAATTCACAAGATAATACCAAGGATCCTTTTAGTAATCTTATGTATATAAAGCAAACTTTCTGCCATTGAGCAATAAATGGCAGCACAAATTGTGGGCAGAATCGATCACCTTGAAACAGAGAGAAGTTGCGGGGGAAGAGGGGATGTTGAAACATCCCAACACATGAGTAGAATCGAAAAGGAAAATCGTGCGAGCATAATAGAACTCAAAAGGTTCTGAAAGTGTATGAAAGGGCGGGGATAGAGGTTTTAGTAGTAATGATTGGAGGCAGCAGCCGACAAGCTTGGAAAATGCTGATCAGAACTATTATAAAATATTGCTACAATTCATTCACAATTTTCAAATAACGTTCAAGTTATTTAGAACTGAGGAAAAGTGATTATAACGTGTGAATAGAGCATAAATGTCTCTTACCTGGATACGGTGGCATTGTTGATGCATTAACAATGCTGAAAGCGATACCTTCGGATGTCAAGGCAGTGACATTAACATAAGTAATGTTTGTGGTATTATATGATGGGTAGCAAAATAAAGCAGTGATGATATTATCTCCAGAAGTATTTGCGATGACCGTATTATTCTTATCCAAGAATTCAACAATGTAAGTAATGCTGCACGAACCACTCTCTTGTGCTTCCCAATCGCATTTGACACAATTTCCGGTAAGGGTGTGGTATGCTTTTACATTTGCTGGAACCATTGGAGCAAATTTTACGTTAATAAAAAGATTTCGTTCTGCTGATCGTCCTCTACTGTTTTCTCCGTAATACACCACTGTTTTGTTACATCTCGTTCGGTTGATTGCTTGCATATTAACTCGCGCGCTGTGCTTAAAGTTCATGCCAGCTACAGGAAATGAAGTAGCTGTCTGCAAAGGTTCCATGTCCCACTTATAAAAGAGCGACGGAGCAGGAACACCGCACAGTAAGAAGCTGACAGTCAGGTTCTGTCCTTCAGTTACACTGACAAAAGACAAAGCGTTTGGATCACAAATTTGAGCTTTTCCTGAAATAACAACGAGAGAAAGTCTATCGTTAAGTTAAGATAAATAGAGCACCGTGTAAGATCCATGTAATGTTATTTTCTGTCGTATCAGTCATATTTAGAGATGCTTTACTAACAACGTTTTGGGAAAATGGGGAAGTGGAAGAGGACGACGCACAGCATTTCTTAAATGCGACCTTTTTTGTATTTTCTCTACTGCATGAAGTAAATGCGCTTATCCCCTTACGATACCGAGGACTACTTCATTCCGTGAGTAAAAATTATGAGTTCTATAAACGGCAGTTCTGGTACTTTTATTGGATGTTCCACTTGGGAAAAATTCCAATTGGTGCATATTGTTTCCCGAAAGTTGCGAATCAGATTTTTGATCCTCCGAAAATAGTAGATATAAATAGTTATCTTTATGTTTAGAAAAGTTGATAAAATTTTTTTTTTCAGAGTACATCTATTTAAGATCTCGAGACGAATCTTTGCAAGAGCTGGCAGGTCTTCTAAGTTTAAATCTCATTGCATTTCAATGACTTCATAGCATCTCGCATCGCATCACAATAACTGCCTTAAACCTTCTCAATTAAATTCAAACGATTTAAGGAGAGTTTTAATCCTTTATTTGTGCAACTAGATGGTGTGGCCAGAACTGCATTAAATTAAATGCTGCTAAGATGAAAGACAGGTTTTAGTGCACACGTCATTTCCCTGGATTTATTATAGTATTCTGCCATAAATTGGGCTTATCGACACCGCTTAATACGGGAAATTATTGCCTATTATCATGGTCATAACAACTGTATACAGTGCCTGTACATGTACCTCTGATTGAGTGAAGCCTACCATAGGAAAACAAAGGCCTTTACCCTGCCATTCTTATTAGGTTGGTAAACGGCAGGAGCGTACTCCAAGCAGCAACACCTTTGAAAAGAACTTGGTACACTTCTTGTATTAACTAATGATGACAAATAAAAGGACTGCTTAGTTCCGGAAGGACGTTTCATACTTTATGGCAACTGCTAATGCCACCCTTTGGTACGATCGTTCGAACGTTGTTACCACAGATTAAGAAGAAAAAGAGAAGTGCTCCTTCTGTCCTACTGATGGAAATGGAAGACAATCAAGAAAAAACAAATGGTGAAAAGCTATACTCTTAGCCCTACCTCCAGCAGTTATAATGAGATTCGGTTTATCTTATGTTACTCCTCATGCATGGACAAAAGGATGTGTCCCGTTTCAATCGAACATATTAAAAACTCTGTTATATAATTTAAACAGCTAGTTGGTTTATTACAAAGAATAGTTGGGGGCATTTCTACTTATGTTAACCTATACGAGCAGTTATGTTCTGTACAGAGTTTTTTTTAAGTAAAATTATCATCAACAAAATCCTTACCTTCAACCTTGACGATTGATTCATTAGACCTTAGAACTCTATTGACTCCTGTATTTGATCTGTACCCAATCTGGCAATAATATGTTCCTGCATCGAGATAATTTAAGTTCAGAATAGAAAAACTCCGATTTGTGTGATACGTTTTTACCTTCTCTTTCCACTTCGCCGTAGATGAAAAGTTTGTAAGCCCCTCAACTTGAACTTCAAAAGCATTAACTGAATTGTTGTACTTTCCGCAAGTATAGTTTAGAATTAAGAGACCCTCTGTATAAAAACTCCATAAGAAGGTGATTTTTTCCCCTAATAGCAATGTCCTCCATGGTAATGGGTTGGACGTAAACTGTACAACACCTGTAGGAGGAGAAATAATGATGCACTTCATAAAACATACAGGTGTCACTATTTCGTAGCACGTAAGGCCCCTTGGCACCCTGAAAGCCAGAACTGAATAAAAAGTGGTATCTTGGATCCGTTATTAACGACACATTTTCACCGTTGCATCCGCCACATTCCGCACCATATATGTATACATATCTCACATACCATATTATACGTAAAATATTATGCTTCTACACGTTAGAAGCACGTTGGGACCCGGTGACAACATATATCACTTTTCTGTAGTCGCTTCACTAGCTTCCGAGACTCCATCGGTGGACATTGCATCCAGTTCTACGCAATTTTGATGTTTTACGACGTTACCAAAAGTTTCAACTTTTTAGTTTGACACTCTTATGAAATAAATGGCTCCTTTGGAAGTTGGCTTTTTGACAATAACTCTCATTAGGCTAATAGGGAATTTACAATAACTATTGGTTTTGAAAAAGAGGAATGCCAAAAATATATTTAAGTTTAATGATCAGAAGGCTTTGTCATACTTTTCGCATGACAAAAAGGCTATTCTACATCTTCTTCAGCACCAGTTAATGCTAACAGATCATAATAACTTATCTAGGGCTTTCCACAATCTGAAAACAATAAATATTATGAGCAGAAGGCTTTGTCATACCTTTCAATTACCGACTGCGAATGTTTGGTGTTCCCGTAAGTGTTATACAACCTAAGTTCAATGACGTTTAGTAAGTATAAACACTAGGCGTCCAAAAATGTGCAGAGCTTTAAAAAACCTGTTTTCAAAAAAGCAACATGAACCACTAGCTCAATATAAGCTCAGTAAGTGAAAATTCTTGTAGGATTTAGGATCTTGTACATTTCACATACTTCACTGCGGTGCAGACCATCTATTCCTCACCAACATCTTAAAAGTGGTTGGTACGTTAATGTAACAATAAAGAGGACGATGGCAAGTAAGTGAGTAATGTGTTGGACGGGACTGAACTTGACTTATCACAGCAATCTCCCAGGGATCTTTGCACACTTCATGCTCACATAACACTTCCACCACTTCCTGTCTTCAGCAATCCTAACCAGTGTCCAGAGCGGAGAACTAGCATTCTCGAGAATTAGGTTAGCCCTATTTTTGGGTGATCTACCCCGCGGAAGCTTGCCAGTAAAAGTGTCTTTGTACCCTCCATATGCATAGTTCTGTTTCTCTCTTCTCGCGACATGGCCAAACCACTTTAATCTCCTGCTTTACTTAATCATAGTAAAATATCTGTTTTCATATTTATCTCAAAGTTTCAAGGTGTACTTTCTCCCTGATAGTCTCCCCCATCTTTGTTCTTAGACAGTTATTTTCAAAACCAGGTAATCTTCTCATATCATCCTTTTTCAAGACCCGTGTTTTATAGGTAGCTATAGGCACAACCACGGCGAAAATTAAACTTGTTTTGTAGCAACTTGATATTTTTCCTAACTCCAAATGCTCCTGCTCAGTCTGCCAAAGGAACATGAGGCCAGAGCGATTCGGAGTAGGTTTATTATTATTATCAATATAGTTCGTAAATGATTAAATGGCTAAGTTCTCAACATGTCAGAATAGTCAGAAAAGGTCTCTCATTATGACACTATGCCCACTGCTACAGCTTCCTCTCTATGGATGACCTCTTCTACAGGCGAGGGCTGATACGAAATATCAACTGCAAACACTAACTGGCTTATAAATGTTCTAAAACTGTCACGATTCTGCCGTGAGTCTAAAGGTTTTTCTCGCGGCCTCACGACGAGACTCTTCTCAATCTCACGATATTTTTTTAAAAATCAGTCTGAAATGAATTAGTAGCTGTAAAATTTATGAAAAGCTAGTGAAATCAACCGATAAAGTAATCAGCGAGTAAAGCAAAACTCTACAGTGTTACATTTGTACTTGTGTCTACCGCTTTTCTTGTTCCTGGACCGAACCTCGATCCCATGCCGAGTATCACTGTAATCTTTGCAAGTTTACACGCAGCGCGGGAAATCAATTGCAATCATTTAATGACTGCCCCCAATGGGAACAAGGTTTGTTTAATCTTAGTCGAGAAAAAATTAGGATCTTACTATTTTTTGTAGAATCTCCAGATGTTTTTTCACGGGAATCCACATTTTCCTTTATCAGGGGTTGGGAGGTCTTCTATAATGTAAATCACATCCAATGCTATGTTGCATTCTTTGGGTTTTTATACATTCACAGGGTAAGGAAATTAGCTTCCAGCTCGCTTCAAATTGTTACATTTAAAATCACTTTTCTGATTTAGGCTTAAGCATCTCTTCCGACAAAAACCTCGCTCAAACAGAACATTTTGACCGTGCGATAGTTTGCTTTTGGGTAAGGTATGTTCGAGTTTGATTTAAAATTTAACTAACATTAAGTCACTTATAAACTGAGGCATGGAAGGTTGATTTATTCAGTCTCAAATTCTCGTTATTTGGAACGTACTTCAGCTCAGTATATAAAGCTATGTTGTAAATCCGAGAAGCATTACAGTAAATTACTCAACTCACTGTTCATAATATTGTACAATAGAATGGCTGTCTTGCTAATATTTTCCAAAACTCTAGAAGTGCCTTCTTCCATCGCTGGACAATATTTGTTTATAGCGTGACATGCATAATTCCTAGCCGGCACTACTCAAGATTCCAACTAAGGGATAAGAATACAGAATTACCAACAATACAGCTCTAGGAAGATAAAACAAATGAATTTTTAAGTCGCAATGGACAGCGACGCCCCACCAGCACAAAAGTCTTGTAATTCCTGCTCTCAATTTTATAGCTTTCTTAGGATATTGAAAATATAACAGTTGCACAAAACTGGCATCTTACATATTTGAAAGGTTACTTTAACTGTACCTAGACTATGTTACTTTGAGATTCCCAGGTCTTAGAGGGGACCTAGCACTGATCTCTAAAAAAGACTGGATCCAGCTTCCCATTGTTTCCAACATCGAAAAATTGTAGTTGTGAGAACTGCCCCTTATTAGTTAAAATAGCACGGGAAGGTCCGCCATGTTACGTAACATTGTTCATAAGCTTTGTGTGATAGGGGTTAAAATGACGTCCAACGACTGACCTCACTTTGAGACTGAAGACGCTCCTACCAGTGTTTTTTCGAGATCCGTGGGGCATAGTAGGCCCGCGGCTGTTTAAATTATGATGACACTGTGGGTATTTGCTCTTTAGATATTAAACTTCGCAAGCACCTTGATTCATCTTCATACTTCAGAAGCATATTCTTATATTTGAAATTGACAAGTGATTACTTCACAGTAGAACCAAAAGTTGTAGAGTAGAGTACCTAAACACCATTCGAGAGTCCCTTACTGGGATCGGGTTTTCTGTCAAAACGTAACGTAAGCTCAAATTTTTGAAATTGAAATATAGTGAAAGAAAAATCGAGTGAGTTACGCAATCATTCAATGGTTCTAGAGAAAATACAATTGAATTTAAACTTACCCTCGACAATTACTGTAGTTTCATTTGATTTCAAAGTCTGGACCAGATTCCCATTCATATAATATAAGCTGCAAAGATATGTCCCGGAATCAGCATACGTTGCGTTCAGAAGTCCAAATGTTCGATTTGAGCTATGAACTACAACTCTATTTTTCCACTTATCAGTTGCAGCAAATATAGTTTTACCTTCAGCTTGTACATCAAGAACCCTGCTCGTATCGTTGTATTTTCCACATGAATATTGAATTAAGCTAGCTCCTTCTAGATTATACTGCCACGTAAACCACACATTTTGCCCTCTGAAGACGATCACAGTTGACGGCGTGCTGGACGTATATCGGACACAAACTGTAAATAAAACGAAAGCCATTTTGTTATCTGAGTCTTGTATGTTCTCCTTCAAGATCTGAAATAATAATAGTGGTGCAAAAAAGGCAAGGTTGAAGGGAGAGAGAGAATTGAATACGACCATGGCCCATGAGTCTTTAAGGGTCACGAAGTACTGATACTGTATAATTTGATTATTAACATTTAACATCTAAGAGTTGTGGTAATCAACATCTGTTAGATGCTACAAATTGTGTAGGGTTTGTTTAGTGTTTTAGTGCATTTACATCTTTCTCCGAAATTAACTCAAAATTAGAAGCACTACACCTCAACTTGGGATCTATATCACTATACTTATCCCTAATAGTTACATTCCAGCATGTAGCCAAAAAATTTAGTGCTTCTGTTTCTACCCCTCATAATATAAATATAAATATGTAAATGTGCTCAGGACAGAAGGAAATAAAGATATGACTACATTACATGTTCTCTTATTCAGAGATATGAAGAGTAGACCAGCTGTCGCACTGCGCATGCGCACATATGAAATAGGGGGAAAGTTTCCAATCTACTCATCTATTGATAAATGAAGTCGATGCTAAATAGAGGCAAAGAAGGAAGTGGATTCACTTCGTTCAAAAACGCCTTTGGAGGGATTTGAGACACAAGCAATGGGAAACCCAAATTATCTGAACGCGTGGATATTGATGATGGTCCATCAACAGAATAATAATGCAGAAAATCTGAGTATTTCCTGTGCAGTTTTAGCAGACTTTCCCCTATGATAATGACCACCTCTGACTGTCTAATGTCTCAGAGAAATTGTTCGAGATAACAGAGTTGTGCCATGGATAGCATTTCAGTTGCTCTAAAGATGTGATGGAAAACGAGAAACGCAGGATAGATGTAGATGTCTCAAAACGGTATGTCAAGAGGAAAGTGATAGAAATGAGTCGTAGATAAGATATTCTTGTTTTCTGTATAAAAGGGGTGCTTATTGAAGAGCTCGGTACGGAGCTTAAGTAAGTGTAAACCAACCTTCGAGCTTTTGTTGTGTGGGGCACTCAGTTCAAAACAAGTACATTTCCGGACTCATGGAAGAAAGGGCGCTATTTCTTTTTCGTATCCCCGCCAAATCTCCCTGATGTTGTTTTTCTCATCTTGTCATAAACTTTATAATACAGAACACAATATGATAATTCTTCATTGATTTCAGTTTTCGTTCTGCAGCTTTTCAGAATAATTTCATTGTTAGAATAGGTGGTAACATACCGACGAAATAGGCTCGGCAGTCAACTGCGCCCAATGTCCTGTCTCTAACTTTGGTACTGAAATGTTGAGAGAGATGTCAGAATCATACAGTAATTTTCAGGCTCATTGTTTCCACACGTACACCACACGTGCCATCTTGTAAACCCAAGCACTCAAATGACCACAAATCGTTTAGAGGCAATGTGACAATGCATAAAAGGAAACGTTAAAGCTACGTATGATCAAACACAGCGGCATGTGGTACATGATTGCCGCTATATGTCTTACCTGATTGCATTAGAGAGAGGCGATCGTCGTGTTTACGCTGTAGAGAGGGACAAACAGCACCCCACATGGATGCCCCCGAAAGATGTGATAGCAAATTTTTGGTTGTGCATAATATAGACGAAGCTAGATTATGACTTTTTGCGGCAGTGAAAACCGCGCGATAGAATAACGTTTTTCATCATTTTATCAGACTGTACAGTTAACTACGGAATATAACATTAACATCTGTTCTTGAGAGCTCGGGTTAAAAATGTTATTAAGTCAGCGGAACGTATCAACGTGGCTAGAATTATACACGAATGAGTGGAGATATTATATTCTTTACAACGTAATACTTAAAAACGTAAGCATTAGCATTATAAAACGGTCGTTTAACTCAAACGAAGGAACGTGTAGTCGCATGGTCAACGAGCTTAGTGTCAAAACCAACAACGTTCATTCAGTCAGTTGTTACGTTGACCAGACTCAAACGTCGAACTTCATGAAAAGTCCTTCAGTAGACTACCCACTTCCAACTCAAATCCTGCTCTGCTGGTAGTTTATCGCTGAACTCATGCTAAAGAAAAACGAGCTAAAACAGTTCCAACGAAACGGATGACGAGTCATAAAGAAGCAAGAGATGGTAGTAAACTTGTGTACGACGACTTACCCGTTGGCGTTATGAAGAGATGAAATATCGCAATGAAAACAATCTGTAAAAACCTTGCAGCCTGGATGTCACCTGTAGACGTCTTTAATATGCTACGTTCCATGTTGCAATGTAGTGTCACTTCATATCACTCACCTCGACTACTTTTATTGTCAGCCATTGAACTGCCTGCAAACAGATACAATAGATTCCAATACTCGACTCTTTTTGAAAATCCTTCAGCAGAACATTTAAGAAAACTAAAATTGATCTAAAATCGATATTATCCTGGTACCTCAGACATATTATCAACTCTTCGCATTCCCTACCTTGAGCCCCTTCAATGAAGAACACTCGAGACGACTTGTGTACATAGCGTAAACAAGTGGTTCTCCTGAACAACTTTTCGTAACCAACCAGGATGTAAACTTAAACGTGGAAGCAAACAATTGCACTTATGATTATCCGTTACACTTGGCTGATTATCCTACTGGCACCTTTCTAGATAACATCAACTATAAGCATTCTCGATATGTATGCAACCGTGAAATGCATTGATTCAAAGGATCATGTTACCCACAATAAAAGATTTCCCCATAATACTTCACAGACCATGTCGATTGAAATTCCTCTTAATTAAAAGTAGGTGACTTTCGAAACCCGTTCACAACTCATAGCTGCTGTGTTCATGAAGTCAACAACCCAACGAAGAGATAACATCGTAATCTTTATGACTCTAATAAGCGTCGTTTTCTACTTTTTGAAGATAGGGACTTCCAGGACTTCAGAAAACCCTAACTCTCGCTGTTCGGGTCGCAAAAGGAAATCGCCGGCAATTCCAGTTAACTATGCCGTCGTCTGCCTTAACATGAAACCTACTGACTTCCTTTGCTCTATTTCCCTAAGAGAAGGTTCATGCTTGATTTAGCAAGGTATGTAGTAGCCAGAAGACCGATGATCACTAAATGTAAACGCTCTTAATTTACTTACCTTTGTGCATTTCCCGTTACAAACTCGCTTTTTTTTGTTCTAGTAGGTAATCTGGGTACTAAGGACGTTTTTTAGATCACGGCCGTGACTGTCTTGAAGTGAAGCGCTTTCAATGAGAGTCAAATATTTAAAGAGGCCTATTGAATGACCTTGCAGCAGTGATTCTGATCTTGCGACAAGCAAGCTTGTTTCATCTTACCCACTAACCCCTTTATTTTCTCTCGTAATAAATAAAGATTGTAGCCAGCTGATTCGGGTGCTGATTTCGACAGTTATCAATCAGAGAAAAACAGAAATTCACCCAAAAGTGATGCGAAGGAAGGTTCCTTGAATAGCATTTTGCATCGAGTTGTTCTCATGGTGTTGACCATACGAATTTGTCACTTTCTTGCCTCATTTTGTAGAGCATCTCTTCCTTGTCTTCCGTCAGGTCCTCAGAGTATATTGAATCTCTCCTGCTTTATTGCGTGCTTGTTCTTTTACCACTACGTATAGGAAGGTATTAAAGAATTATGAACGATATTCTAGCGGGAGATGATACTTCAAGTGACTTCATCAGAATAGAAGTTTTTATTAACGTTTGGACGCTAAACCAATAACCAATGAAAGTATCCCCATAAAAGATCCCAATAATCTTCGCAGTAAACATGTTTACACTTTCGGTATATAAATATTATCGTGAGGAAAAGATTTAGGCTAGTATTTATGATTTCCTAGTGTGTGTATTTAGCAGAATACATGTTTGACTTCCATGATAGTAATCGGTGTTCACATGCCTTACGTGCACTATTCCTAGAACATGATATTCCTTCGCCTTGCAGAAGTGAAACTATCACACTTTGCTCTCTTTTATCTAGCTCTATCACCTATCAGTATTGACAAGACAGTCATCTTGTTTGTTACATGTAGACTTCTAAGTATCTCCTGATATATATGTAGCCACAGATAAGTAAAGAAGCGGAAGACCAACTCTCCCTTGCGTTGGAATTTTTTCCACACTCCCTCTGATATGGATCAACAAGAAACCGTAAACTGATAATATCGCAGGGAAAATTTCATACAAAACTCTACGTTTGGTGTAAATACCATTATTATGTGTGCATATACAGAAGAAACCGTATCGGTTCATCCTAGGTGATTTACTCTTTAAGAAGTAATTGGGAGCTCAATTAGTAAAAACATATCTAACTGTAATATGTTCCAGGCCAACTTGAAAGACTACTACAATAACGATTTCCATTACCTCAAATCTGTTTACCCTCTTTATACTGCAGTTATACCTCACACATTTAGAGAACAAACGACAATCGTCTATTCTTTTGATAAAGAAGCTTAAGAACAATACAAATAGTTTCCAAACTGCAGGGTTATACCATGCTTTGATCGTCTTTCAAATAAAATTTAATCTGCTAGGTTATTAATAGCATAATCGTCTTTGATAGCGTTTGGAATGGTGTAATTTGACAGACTCTATTATGGTATAGCTAAAGTAATGCCAATGCATGATCAATAAGGTATAGAAAGATCTCGCAAGGATGTCTATGAGAGCCCCATGGTGGTATCAGTCCCTTGTAAAGAAATCCCTGTTCTCTACAGTCTCACTTTATCTCCAGCCTTTTCAAGCTATACATATCCCGCAGAAGCTAGCTTACAGTGTGTACAACATTAAGAAGGAATTGAATGTACAAAAATAAAGAGGTCAACGGCATTTACCATTTTCCCGATGAAAGGGGAGGCCAGCTATTTTCATATCACGTACGGGAAGACCTGATGCAATAGTCATACCAAAGGGAAAGAAAAAAACAAGGGTGTCTTTGTTGCTGTGGGCCATGATTTGAGCATTTGAAGGTTCTTTCCTATTTGCTAAGGCAGGGTTCGCAAACTTGTTAAATACCTGACTCTACTCTACAAGTTTGCTTGTTGCTATATTTTTCACAGTCAAAGTTGTACAAAATGGTCATTTGTCTGATTAGTTATGTTCATTAGAGATCATATACAGTGTTGTGATAATTCAATCAACAAAAACCTGATAATAAATTAAACGCGCTCTCTATAGCAATAACCATGCAAGGAAAGAACTTCCAGTTTATTCTCTGTTTCTATTGTTTTCCTATCCATATTGCTGTAGTCGATGCTTATGGTCAGCAGCAATATTAATAGAAAGTTGCGCCAAAATTGTGACAGTTACTTTTCACGGCATACCGAAGTTTGGTATCAGCAAACATTTGCTAAGACATCCAAATGATTTGCACCTATTTCTATCTTTATGTTTCGAACGCAAGCACAGCATAATCTGACATATATTAACACTTAACAAGCACTTACAGCGACCTGTTAGTACCGCATGACCAACACTTGTATTCCAAACCTAAATTGAAGAGGGCTAGGGGGAGGGGATGGGGAAGGGTAGTGATGGTATACTGAAGAATGATCTTTTCAGATTTCTATAGAAATTGTCTTTTGCGTTGAACATAAATTTCTAGAAACTGACTCGGAAATATTTTTTACGATCCTTAGAAAGCTGTGAGTTCCACAAATGCAGAAAATCATAAATTCAAAACCTTTTAATACCCCCCAAAATTTCAGCTGGTTTACGCTCAAAAAATGAGACTTTTTTTCCAAGGGGTTTGTATACATAGCTGATATTGAGGTTTTTAATATATACTTCAGAATACACAAGTTGGATTACAAGTGTAGCATAACATTACATTTCAAAGCAATGTACTAAAGGGAGCATTAGTTGATGCTGCTCTTTTAGTAGTCGACTGCAGCTGCCCTTTCAAATTCTAAAAGCTTAATAAACATATTTTCTCAGCATAATTTCAAAAACAAAGTCAACCTTATGCGATTAAAATAAAAACATAAAGACGTAAGCTGGGGTATTTCCAGTCATTCTTTTATTGCAAATGGCTCTATCAAAACACACTCACCGCAGTTAATAGAAAAAACTGTATTTCGGCCAGGTGTCCTATTACTTGCAAGTTCTTAATAGTCTATCAACTGTGGTCCTGTTTGTGACTTAGGTTTGGTTACTCTTGTACGTTTTGCCGAACACCAGAGTTTACTTAGGCATGTTAGTATTATAAACAGCTGTCTCCTCTTGCAGTGATTCAGAACGGCGGAATGAGACTTCCTTAAGGATACTAATAGGTCGGTACATAATGGGAGCAAACACTCCTGTACACTCCGAGGAAGAAGAGGATGAAGGGTCAGTAACTACTTTCGAAACATGTATTAAAAGCAATATTTTCCCTTTTAGTCATTTCCACCTTCAACTGTTTGATATTCTATTAATAAAATTGGACATTAAAATGTCATCTAACTTATTTATACACCCATAAAGAAAAGCTGCGTTACAGTAAAGCGGGAAAAGCTTGCTTCTTCAGTAAGAGCTGTCTTTACCGGAGGGTACACAGTGATACTTTTTCAAAATGGAGAGGATCGTTATCTAAACATAGAGGTGAATGGAACGGTTTTTTACCTTGCATTTTACATGATTTGTTGCCATAAGAACGATTCCAAGTAGGTTAAACTCACCATCAAGTATTCAGTCTCAAAAAAATTTCTTTATTTCAGATAATTCTGTTCTGTTAAGACTGATTTACAGGCTACCATCTGTAGGGCGGATTCAGGGCCGATCCAGTCACATGGTGAGCCCAAGATTAGTCGTATTTGTAATTAGGCCCAACGGCACACTCGACGATTCGGGAGTTAAACTCAAAGAAGTATTTTTATAATGATAATACTGTATTCTTAAAAAAATGCTTCCCTCAGCAATGCAGTTTCTGCTTCGATGAAAGCCATACTTGACATCGCGACATCTAGAGGGCTATACGTAAACTTTAGAAGCACTACCAGGACATCCAAATCGCGAGTGAGCCTGTTACAATGTCACATAATTTGTTAATACGACCGGGCTTGCGGTTCAATAAGAAAAATCCTCGAAGACTACACGAGATTGTTTGGTCTCGCCATATTTTGTATTCAGTAAAAAGAGCGACATGTAACGTTGAGATCGATTTGGCGTTCACTCGAGAATATCTGCAACTGAAATTTCCTTGTTCATGCAGGGTATTTAAAAATATCGGATCCTAGAAGTCATGAGATGAACTGAAGGACACATCAGGATTCCCGTATACCACACAAACAAAGGATAATGGTCCTAACGCCAAACATGTGATTGGAACTAGAGCACGAGACTTGCTGAACATCAGATGCTAAACACGAAGTATAACAACGGTAGCTTAACCTTTCTATCTAACAATAAAATAATGCTGTGAGACTATGTTAAATGTGCTCATAACTGATGTTTGGTACATTTTGTGACATCGCCTGGTCACATTAAATTGCCCGATTCGTACAGTCACCTCAAATTAGGCACCTCTACCATAGACCTTACGTCATACCAGCCGTGAATCGTCCCACCTTAGTGTGTGAATCAGGCTTTAGTAGCTATGGCCATGTCTCCATTTTAATTACTATACGATAATAAGATAAGATGCTGTTTTCAAAAATTAAAAGTCTACTGAAACCACCTCTGTTTTAATGTATTTATATCATCCCTGAAATTCCCTTATTTAGGTTGTATCAATTTTCTGCTTTCTCTTGCTTCGTACGTTGGACCTTAAGAGGCCGATATATGTGTATATATATAGATAGATAATAGATATAGAGAAGGGATGCCTGTATAGCAATCTTTAATGGAATGGCAGCTTTTCTACTTCCGAAATGCATTGGATTGAGCATTGCTATAGATACGAAGATTTGCGGGATCTAATATCTGATGTAGGCAGATGTTGCAACCGAAAGAGTCGATAATTACGTATTCTTATCGTGGGACATGTTATTGGAGGGCAAGACTGCCTTTCCCCCACTTTCGTATGGCTGTGTTTAGTACAACGCTTGGCCCTAGTGTAGCAAATTCTGTTACGTTCGATGCAATCTCCTTTTTTTAATTATCAAAATATATTACAATAATAAAATTTGTGCATTTGTTATTTCTTCGCTTATATAAATGCCGTAGATAAATGCCTCAGACAGAAAAAGAGGCAAGGTGGGTTAACAAGTTAGTACCAGACAGTAGGGTATAGTGGTAGGTCACCAACATCATACAAGGTAACTCAGACATTAGATTTACCGTACATTATAGAGTCAAGAGTAACCTCTACTTAAGGATCTTCCATTACACATTTAATAATCCTTTTTATGAAAGCAAGATGGCTTTGTTTTCAAAAATGTGTTATTCTAATTATTAACTCTCAGAGTCTGATTTATTTATTGTTTGCGATTTTCGAGTTAGCATGAGTCTGTGCTCCGTTGTCATCAATATTGTTCTTTCTATCATTCCTCCGGTAATTCTATACTCTTTTGCAGAGACCCTTTGCAGTTATTGCCCATCTACTTATCTACATTGGGTCAACATTTTTATTACTCAATATGTTTGCTATTCTATTTTACCATTGTAATTATAACTGTGAAATGTAAATTCTGTGAGTTTCGTTGCATTGTCTGCCCTGATGAAAAGCAAACGAAACAAACTGACGAAAGCCTTTTGAGTACTATTAGAAAAGTGCTCCTGGGAAAGTACACAAAACTACTGTTATCCTGAATACAGGACATACACTTGTTTTGTTTATTATTTCTTTCTTGCTTACATTTTTAATGGCGAGGATCTCCTTTAATTTTAAATCCGAGCATTAAAAAACTGTGATAAAATTGTATGATAGGCTAACTAATAGGCTAAAACGTAAATGCATGGCAACATCAAAAATTTAAATGTGGACTTAACAACTCTTACCTTGTGACTGTGGAAACATATTGTTCAGTTTTATCTTGTAATTCTGTTAGGTACCAGGCGTTAATTGATGGAACTTCAAAAACAAGAATGTTATAAATGTATCTTTCCCCTCTGGTAACAATATAATGGAACAATAAGGATCATGCAGAAGAAAACAAGTTCTTTAATCTGTTTGTGACAAGTAATTTAACAGCCTTTGAAGGGCAAGATTACGGCCAGAAATCCGATAATCGTTAATGTTTTAAGAGATCTCTATTTTGAGATAAAGACAACGATCGCTAAGTTCAGCAAGCTTTAACTGAAACCCTCAAATGTCGAGAACTTTATCAAATTTTTAAAAGAACCTATCCCACTATCCAGTAAATTGTTTGTTAAATTTCCACAACGCTTGTTTGCATCCTATGACATTTAGCAACGGATCATGCGATTTATTTAGAGGAACAATCATTGGCAGTGCGACCTGAAGAGTCTAATAAAATTTGTAAAATATTGAGCAAAAATGCAACTGTAATCTTTCACTCCTTCCTTCAGCTTGTGGCAGTAGCTGAAGATGTAATAACAAAGGAACACGTTATCAATTTAATGCATATAATAGCGTTAATACATTTCTATTACTGGTATATTTCTTATTAAGAGTTAAGTCAAGTTGAAATGTAACACTAAGATTGAATTATGTAAGGACGCCCAGAATTTTTAACTATGTCGTGAAGACTGGAATTTTTCTTGCCTCCAACTAGACCCGCCTCATAAGCCGTTCCATCTAACCAGTATCAAGCCTTAAATCTTTGGGTTAAAGGGAATTCTTAAAAACATTACTGAGACAAGTTTGTGTCGCATTTAATTCCTATTACAAACTCGACCTGCGATATCTCCAATATTGTCAAATAAACATCGCCTTCCTCGTTTCAGGGTTTTCTCTTACAAGAATGCATACCTGCCTCTTCACATAACATCATGGTTAATTTTGGGGATAGAAGTAAAAAATTCCTCTCGAAAACTACCATGCGTTTGAAACAAAAGTTTAACGTACTAATATTTGAGTGATATAAAATAACCTTGATGATTTCGAAGCACAGTTTGGAGAAATGCATAGTCATGTATGTGTACATAATCCAGTTGTCTGTGCCGAGAAGATCGAATATGAAATGCAAAACAGCAACAACTGAACCATCCCTCCGAAGTTAGTACAGTACAATATGTCTTAGAGTAATCTTGCACTTCAAAGTAAAAATCCTATGTCGATGTAAGAAAATATATGGCATACTTACGTCTTCATCAATGGCCTGTTACCTTCAAAATGTTTCCTATCCAAAACTGAACCCAATCTTTCTACTATCTCTTAAGAATGCAAGAAAAGTCTTTGCTTTCTTTGTCTTGTAAACTTGAAAATCTATCATCAGGTTATTGTGTACTATTGACCTTTTGGTTAGGTAAAAGTGCCACTTTCTTTGTACAATGCCATTGACTGTAGATAATGCAAAAGCCACACACACCTGTCTACTACCATTATTAAAAGTTCTTTGGACAAAATTTAAAACATTCACCGGCATTCGCTTTCTTGAAATTGAGCTCTCATGAAATAAGTGGCCATGATTTTCACTTGATCTAAATATGCAGCATAGAGTTGTGTGTGCACGAGGGAAAGGATTGTAGTTGCGCACACCGATATTGAGATGTTCCTGGACAGTTGCCATAGCCAACATTGTCGTGAATAACAGTTACTTATACGATACAAATGCCAGGAAAAGAGCAAGAACACGTTAGCGAGAAATAATTATCATATTCCTCCGTGTTGCACTACTTACTCGAAAGTATTCCAGTGGTACACATGCAGGTTAGCCTTAATGGGAAGCTCAAACAGATTTCTAGTGCTATGTTGTTACGTAAATTGTTTTTCGATTCGTTCGCACGGCCTTTTTGACGTTACGAAAGTTTATTAAAGCGCAATTCTTGTTTCAGAATGATATTTATAATGATGTGCAAAAAATAGAAGTTATACTGCAAAGAGAATGAATAACACTGTTTATTGATCTGTATACATGTAATGTAGCACAGGACGGTGGAATGAATACAGGTGTATTTGATCCCCTGTCTCCGCTCTTTGTAATTAAGGATATTAACTATATAGAAAGTTTTGAGGCTCAAATGACGAAAAAGTTGAGAATAAAGAAGGCCCTAGAAGGGTTGATATGGAAAGGTGTTCTCTTGAAAAAAAGCATTGTGTGTTCAAACAATAATATATCTAAGATGTCATGTAACGAATGTAGCTCGCGTATAGATATAACATTATGATCGGAGAAGAAATGGCCTGTTTGAAAATCTTCTCACCAATCGGGGATATTATTAAGAACTGCATTAAGAGAGAGTTTTCTTCAGCCTTTAAGTTTGTAATGATACTACTTTATTCGGTACTACCACAATATCCAAGTGTACAGGAAACGATTTCAAATTTAAAGAAGTATCGCTAACGTGCTTGTTTATCTTTTCTACTCTTCTTTTCCAAACAATACAAGGGTTTTATTTCAATTTTGTTGTCAGAAGTACCTGAAATCCTGCAAAATGGTCGGCAACAAATCTATGCGTGCTTGAATACCCGACTCCCGAAACTGTAATTTTCATGTAACCGTTACTACGAAGACTTGTTTCCATTCGCTTAGAACTCGCAGTACAGATTTGATTGTTCTTCAAATTTATACAGAAAAGGAAGCTTAGGAAATACGTACGGTGAAATATACGACTTGTGCGCTCATTAGGACTTTGTCTACACGCAGATCACGTTCGAGGACACAAAAAACATTGGAAAGAAAGGAGGCTCTCATAACCCTTATACCCAGACTCCTATGTAATAACGCCGATCCTATCAAGAACGCTGTTAAGACCATTGGGGGTGATGAGGTGGCATGAATGGTGATCGAAAAATATGTAATAGTACACTAATAATTTGCACAACCTATTGATAAACGGTTAGGGACAGCTATAAGGATTAAACAGAATAATATCCCAAGTAGAAAATTGCTATTAACGAACTCTCTGGTTACTTTGCATATAAACGCAAGTAGATAGGCTATAATGAGGAGTGCTTTATGGAATTGCGATGCTTTTTGTAATTTGCGTTATCTGAATAACCTTACGTTGTCTAGAGCAATGAAAATCTATCTGCAAGACTACTTGATAGCCAAATTCAGCGTGACCAATTTGAAAGTCAAAGATGGTAGCCCAATCTAGGTAAAACCCCGCGAAACATTAGGGCAAACAGTATTCCTTGCAGTTGTAACTTGTTTGTGAAACTGTGGCTTTTAACTGTCCCAATTGACTTGGAAAGAAAAGAAAGCTGACGGGAAGAGAAAATCTCTCTTTTCAGCGATAAGTGGTCTTTGTTCATCAGTTTCCCAGGTCTTTAAAGAGACGAGGTGCCGCTGATGGAGGTAGACAAGCCTCATTTCAGTGTTTATCCACCAGAACGTTAACAGATTCTCCTAGTTTACATATGATAATACACATATGGGTGTAAATATCATTGTGGAGAAACTCATTGGGTCATGACCCAAATCTACTTAACGTTTTTCTCCCATTCAATGGTTCGGTGTAGGCTCGCCAGGCACCCAAAATTTCTGCAAACGCATTGCGTAGAATAGCATTTTATTGAGTACAGAACTGTTTAGTAATGCCTGTTTTGTGTGAACCATAGAGGATCCTAGTGTCGCTGTACAATCAATACAGCTGCAGAATGAGTTTTTCCTGTTGTCTATGCATCTTGCCACAATCGAATATAATGTTAGGACAAAACAAATTTCATAACATGCCTAAATATCATATTCCAAAGAACTCGTGGACTAATATGTAGAACTCAAGTCTCCTTAAACTATATGTAAGGGATCAGGTTGTATACCAAACGTTTTGAGAAGGTCACATGCTTTTCTATTAAATGCTTACCCCAGAAACACCATTTTTAAAGAGGTGTACCCTATAACAACCGATCCCCCAAACCATATACATACACACTATATTACTTCCCTCTCTTTTCATCTACTGATCGCTTCCAATTATGGATATTTCCAGACTCCTCATCCCATTTATGTTATTATAATCCCTAATCGATGTAACTTCAGCATGATATATATTAATTATTTGACTGGGCTCCTCAAAATTAGTGGGGTGCAGAATGGGCGACCATGAGTGTACGACTTTGTTTACCCTGCCCCTTTCCATGTATCTGCTCATTGCCGCTGTTCTGATCACCCTCATTTATCTACACTCTCCCCCACCACTCTGTTGCCATGACCCTGCATATCATATAGAAGTTCAAATGATCACTCTTCTCTTGTAAATGAGGAAATATAAGCATGGCAAACTACTTTAAAGGCCAAAATAGCACTTTCATGCCACCATGCTGGAAAAGTAAGTCGCATATAACCATGGTTCCCGCGATAACGGCTCCCTATGAGTCTATTGTCCTTTTCCCTACAAATAAGAACATAAGTGGAGAACAAGTCAGTATTAAGGAGCCACTTTCAGAGAATCTTGAGGATCTAAAATACGCAGAAAACTCTGATCATACGAAAGCTTGTGATCTATCATATTTTATGTACAACAGAATCTACCCTCAAGGAACTGGAACATCGTATTAAATTAAACGGAAAACAGTCTCTTCATTATCTATTTTCTGGTTGATGATTAGTAACCAAAGGGTTTACTACTTGCAAAGGCATATTTTTTTTTCCGGACTTCTTCCTCTGAATCATTTTCTTCAGTACTGTGAATGCTGCACTTAATTGTAAAAACTTACTTTTACATCTCCTTGCCCTTCCCCTTTGTATCTACTCCTGAGATAGGTCCCCTTCTCAATCTGTGTTTGCTTCATATGCTCCCTTATTGATAAACCAAACGTGCATAGACGTTTATGGTGCCTCCTTTTCAACAAAACAAAAATAATAGCCCCACTCTTTTCTACTCACTTGAATCCCATTGCAAGTGATTATGCGCCTGTAAAACACTTGAAGGCACATCCTACCAAAGAATAGATTGATGTCATCTTCAAATTGCCAATCTTCTGCACTCTTCCTTCTCTTAAAAACAAAAATGACAAACAATTGACCTTAACTAAAGTACTGGCAGTAATTGATGCGAACACTGTGTTTAGTGCCGTTATTGAGGTTACCCACTCCATTTCGGGATGAATTAAGTGCTTACAACTTCTACTAGAGCTGCAGAACATCATTAGGAGGAACCACGTCCGGTTTCGGCCGTTTAAATAACGTGGTGCCCCCCCCCCCCCCCCCCCCCGGGGACCGCCACCCCGGGGGGAGGAAAAACCCCCGTTGCTGGCCCCCAAATTTGGGGACCCACTTTTAATTTTTTATC
>JAAAKL020002467.1:0-26012 GCA_010016065.2 Carybdea cf. marsupialis auct. non (Linnaeus, 1758) | reverse complement strand
TTTGCTTCGCCTTAAAGCATTTCTAGTCTGAACATATCCTTAAGATATTCGCATATAAGACATTATCGGTATCCTGTTTGAGTAACTGTGAAAGTAAAAGTAATAAAGATGAGTTGAGAGTGGCCAAGGCACCGCCAATTTTGCACTCGAGTTGTACTTCTGATTAGCACAAGAAGATTGTGATATCCACAATTTTGTAATTGTGTACAAAACTTTTTGTTGTCATATTTCTCACCAGAAGACACGCATTGACACCATCAAGCTATCCTTGGTCAGTTTAGACATGAATGAGTTTCAGTAATATTGTATTGCATCAGATGCTGGCTTTTCAAACTTATCCAAAATGAAGAAGAGGAAAGGATGTGACCAATCATTTCCTTGTTCTGAACACGTTTATCACGTCTATCTTCAGTTAACAATACATTCTACACTATGATAGCATCGTCAAAGTAGAAATTCGATTCGCGGAAGAAAACCTCCTTACCAAATGAGCTGACCGAAAAATCGAAGTAAAGTCGTCCCATGTTTCTACTTGCCTTTCACTTGTACACAGCAGGCAAGGAGTCAACTCACCGAAGGGCCAGAGGTTTACAGTTTGTCATTTTGTACCAATACCTTATCTACAATCGATTTGATAACAATTACCCCGGGAGCTACTTTCCAAAGACGCCTTTCAGCAGGGCCCTGCAAAATGTTATTGCTGCTGTAGTAATGCTTTGCACAGCCCTCATCGACTTCTGCTGGTTTACTTTCAAGTAAGATATTTGAGATTCAGTCAAGACATCCAACATAAGAGGGAAAACCCTGGTAATGTAACTTCGGTCCAACTAGTGTAAATTGCTGTTTCTCAATGAAATGTCCTTGACGAGTGGTGGCTCCGGAGTTCAAATTATCCTACATAAATAGTAAATCTATCTAATAAATAATAGGCTGTAATTTTTTTGGCCCCCTGCCTGTCAACCCGTCACAGTATGGTAGCCCGTACCTACCATGTATCCACTTCCTTTTTTAATTTCCTGATGTCATTGTTCCAAAATTCAAGAGTAGTATTCAAGGAGACGTCTAATCATCATCATCATCATCATCATCATCATCATCATCATCATCATCATCATCATCATCATCTTGCGGCTGAGGCCGAGATAGAATTAACAACAACTTTACAGTACACACTATCGGTCATAGCTGTTGGAAGGTTTTAGTTGGCGATGGGGATATGATGTCTGGATAGATGAGATTCCGAGAGCGCTTGAGTGATGATGGGTGCCTCCATAAGAAGAACGACGACACGAGTTCATCTGAGGCAGGTGCATAGTGTCCAGCAAACTGGACGCGTTTCTTTTGGACTAAGGTAGATATCCTAGGTAAGTCATCGTATATCATTTCAAGAGTTGGATGCTTTTCCATGAAAGATTTAATATTCTTCTGAGAAGACGGGTACAGCATCCATCTAGGTGGCGGTGTTGCTTAGCGGAAACAGTCCATGTTTCAGATCCCTAGAGTAAAATGGGTTCGCTTGCTACCCCAAAAATTCTAATTTTAATGCTACGGTCTATCTGGTACTTCCCAGTTCTTATCCATTTTCTCAAGTTGCGACTTCTTCGGTCCACAGCCTTTGCAGTGGCCTCATATGGATGTGAATCGTGGACCTTCTCAAAGAAAGTGGAAAAAAGATCGATGCCTTTGAGATGTGGGCATATCGGCGACTACTGCGAGTTTCTTGGACTGAGCGAAGAACGAATGAGTGGGTTCTCCAAAAACTCTATACTGATATGATGCTGAAACAGCATATGATCACCAGAAAGATGCAACATTTCGGACATGTGTCTCGACATGATAGCCTTGAAAAGACCATCATACAAGGGAAGATGGAAGGAAGACGAGCCAGAGAAAGACCACGGAGAGATATTGAACAGTGGATGGGGAGGAACATCGGAGAAGCAGGCAGGATTGCAGAAGACCGCGAAGTATGGAGACTAACCATAAATACCACAGGAGCTCGTTTACGAGCCTACTGACTGATGATGATCCATTTTCTTACATGCAGCCCATGCTGTGCCCTTCATGATATCAAAATCGTTTTCAGAGTTTCTTACGTGTGATCCTAGATACTTGTAATCTATAACATATTTGAGTATATTATTTAATTTTAAAGAGTTTTAATTTTGATGTTGCAGCGGATGTTGATTGGCATACACTCTGTTTTGGCTTTATTCAGATAGAGCCCTGTACAGAAATGAACGGAGGCCACTAGTCAGGCTGGCTAACAGTGGGCTGTACAATGAAATTACTAATAATTTTTCCATCAGTTGACACTGGTTAACATGTCTGGCTATATCGGCTAAGACATCAACTTAATTACCAATCACTAGATATAGGGAATGATATAGTTCTGGTTCTCAGTTTAAACTAGAGTATGCTTGCAATACTGCCTAAGACAGCCAGAAATTTATACATCGAAACATAACAAACGGTTTATCAAACATGGATTTACTGCCACTCAAAGCTAGAACATGTACTAAAACATAAGGGATGGTCTACTAAACATGGATTTACTGCTACTCAAAGCTGTAACATTTACTAAAACATAAGGAATGGTCTACTAAACATACATTTCCTTCTTTGCTTTTACTCCAGTAATGAAACTTGTAAGGTATGGTATTGATCCATGTACCATTGTTGAATAAACAATGCTGGCATGAACTGGAGTATACACTGCAATATAAGCCCATCTTGCTTCTGGTAAAGTAAAATCTGTCACCTCAGTTCCTTGCAGTGAAAACATCTGTGCAGTGAGTTTTAACTTTTTGTGGAGAACAGCACACCACACACTTCCTGACTGGCCCTGTAGGTTTAACTCCAAATTCACCTTTTCTTTAAGCGATAGAAGCATCGACTTCAGACTTGATGAAACAATACTGCATATAGATTCTGAAATGGTAGTAAAACATACATTACTGACAGTCAGTGCAAAATCATAACAATAGAAATATGGTGGTTTTTTGTCTGACTAAAACTGAGAAGCTGGTATAATTTGGATGGGTATTAGAGGGAGAAAATTCACCCTAACATAACCTGTAAACTAATCCCCTGTCGTATTTCTGCCCATACCTACAGTAACTGCACAACAGCTAATATGTTAAATTCTTTGAAGTGTAGACTGTTGAACAGACGATTAAAAGAGAAACTAAAGTGCCACGTTGAAGTTGGGATCACTAGCATTGCAATGGTTGACATCAGATTGGGCATTTGCAGTTAGGTAGAGAGGTAGAGGCTGGGTTAACATGAAGATGGGGAATAAAATCCGTTCAAAGAGAGAGAGGATGAAGGAAACCTAAGAATGGAGTCTAAAAAAGTAGCTACCCAGGTTTCTCCACGATCGTCCTTTTTACCATAGAAGATTTTTTAACCTCGACATGACCTTGTCATCAATAAAGGATATCAATCGTGAACTCAGAATGATTTTAATGATTGTTAATGATTCAAAGGGATTAGAAAACTATCATATTGATGAGAATTTCAATCCTATTATGTGATTTCAGCATGAAAACCTAGTATTCGCATATGAACATATCAAAATTCTTCAAAACAAAGTAGGTTATGTATGAAACGAGGGCAAGATATCTCAGCTGGAAAAAGCCAGTGCCAAAGTATTGTATTCATGGGGTGTAGGGGGGGGGGGGGTTTCCACAGAGAAACGTTTTTTTGCTTGAAACTATCACTAATAAATAAAAAGATCATTCAAGAGTTATCCTACCCTACTTCTATTATCCTCCTTTGCCTTTTATGTATGCTTGTAATAACATATTCTGATATTATTATGTTTTTATGAATGTGTGGCTCACAGGTTTGAATCCCGTCGGTGACATACTTTTCTATTTCTTTAATATCTACTCAAACTGGTATTATGTTGGGCAATACAAGGAACTGAAACAATCTAATTAAAGCCATAATCGATCTAACAATATTATCCACAAGCAAGGACCTGTAGAAATTCACTTATCAACGCCTTCATCAATCTACTGCTAAGTCAGCCACTCTTTCACAGCAACATGTGAAGGTAACAACCTTGTAATCCAGCTCCATTGTGAGCTTCATTCATGACAACAAATCGTCTTATCCTAAAATAATGTTTACAAGGTACATATATTGCAATAAAATATTGGCGGTAAATGTGTCAGTTCTATATGTGCTATTGTCTATTGTAAATTATATATTATATATATACTATAATATTTGCTGTGACTATTTTCAACAAGTTTATGAGTACATAGATTTTTAAAACATGTTTATTTACATGATATCCAAAATTATACATACAAAAATGTTATATATAAATATTTAAACATATTCTTGGTACTACAGAACTTGAGGACACAATTAAACAGGGAACTCATTTTGATCAAGAAGCTTTTCGAAAATGTTAGCTAGTGTTGGGCCAAGTGGTGAACGTCCGAAAGGATGTACTACCTACCCAGCAAACAAAGTAACGTAATCTACAGGTACCAGTGTCCCTGTGGGGAAGTTTACATAGGTCGCATGTCCCAAAGATTGATGGAAAGAATCAAGCAGCATGTGCCTCGGTGGATATGAGAGGAAGCAGTACGCCCATCAAGAAAGCAGCCAGCAAGGTCAGCTGTATTTAGCGGAGCACAGACGGAAACCGCAGCACAATCGGCAATCGAGCAACATCTTGTGGAAAGCGTTGCATGTAGGAAAAATATGATGATGAACATTTTAGCGTTTTAGGTAGGGGACGTTCTAAGTTCCATCTCGCTGTACTAGAATCTATGTATATTTCACGTTTTAAACCTAGTTTGTGTAGGCAAAAGGAATTGGTGTTTAAGCTGTCAATGTTTTAGCATGCTCTACACTCGCAGGAGTCGTGACATGTCTCCCACGATGTCCGCAAATTGTGAATTTCGATCCACCCTGTAGTATCAATAGTTTCATTGTATTGTAATTCTCTACCAATGTAAGATCAACTGACGAGTATCGGGGAAAAGCTTCTTGATCAATATATAAATATATGACACATATAACAAACAGTAAACAAAACCACTCAAAAAACATGAATGCAGCCTTCAGCAGGGATTGAACCTGAGACCTCTTGCACTGCAAGTGTCGCCTCAAACACTACAAGGATAGTGAAGTTGACAAGCCTGGACGTTGATCCCAAATTCTCAACACCACCAGCAACCTAATTTTTCTCATTTTATTATCAGCTCCATCAGTGCCATTTCCTTATATAAGTACTCAGGCAGCACACTAGCTATCATGAAGTATATAATAACTAAATAAATATGAATGTTTAGTACTGGTGGGGATTGAAATATATTTAAACAAAGTTAAGAGTATAAGATAGAAAGTTTGTAACTAGCATTTTTAGTGTTTTTATATATTTTTTTAGTGCCACTACGTTGTACTTTTTAAGTCTTATAATAGTTTGTTACTTTTTCACTGGCAAACAAATTACTATTACTTTGCAGCAACCATTTCAAAAGTTTATAATTGTAAAGAATGAGGGAGCACTGACATTGGGAAGCAATTGGTGCAGAATGGTCTGTGCACTGTGGCCTCTTCAGTACTTTCATTGACTTACACAGTTAATGCTTGTGATTTATGCAGGATATTCACTCACAGATTATTACAAATAAAACAAACAAACAAAAATTTTTAAAGTATGAAGATTGTGTCATACATATGGCAATTCCAAGATGCTTACAAATAATAGCACATACCTTTGAATGTTGCAATGATAAATCTTGTTCCTTGGTTCCCATCAGTCCACGATGAGGAGCCAGTGACAGCCCCTGCTAGTCGCTGATAAATCTTTTCCGCATCTGATTCCTCTGTTCCAACTAGAGCGCTTGCATATGATCTTAGTGGAGAAGTTCCATTGTTATTTCCATGCAAAAACATATGCTCCACTTTGAAATCTTTAAGCATAGGTTCCTGTGATACTCTATAATCATACCGTTCACGAATAAGTTTCTTATATTGCCTGATATCATAGTCAAGTAGGCACTCAATACATATGTTTCTGTGGCCATATTTAAAATGCCTCTCACTTCCATCTTTGACAGCCCTATGGCAACATCCTTGTTGATACTCATGTGGAAATATTACAAAGGAGCAAACATATTTGAACTTTGCACAACTGTGGCACTGCACTATCAAATACTCCAATGGCATATTAGGTAATGACTGGCAGAAATGAAATGTTTCATGGGAAGCTGTGCAGTCTAGACACTTTCGTTGTAATGGTTTGGAAGCAAACCACTCCTCCATGGAAAACATACACAGTGGGGCTCCTTTATGACATCCTGCACAGACATGGATTCGATAATAGAGGCAGTCCTGACACACACAAGCACTGTGATATTCTAGGGGGGTACTTATACCTGCTACCTTTTCATCAAAGAATCTTCTGTGCTTTTTAGGTACAAAGATATCTTCTGTTTCTACAGGTTGAAGGCAATTGAAGCACCAGTATGTAATCATGTTTGCTCAGGAATGTCTTTAAACTTTCATGGAAGCACCCTGAAATAAAACAAATTATCATATTGTTACTATTTCCATGTCATACCTTTGTGATATAAAGTACCAGTGGCATGTATGCAATATAATCTTTCTTTCTCAAATACTACCAGAGTGATATGAAATATACCAGATTGAACTTTCATCCTACTGTCTCAGATCACATTTATTCTCATCACTTTTCAGCGTTTTAAATAAGAAGTCACACAAGAGAAACATCCCCGTGTTTATGCCTAAGCTATATCATGTTCAAAGTGGAGTTTATAAAATAATAAGGGGTTCCATCATCTGCAAATGTTTCCAGGCATTTTATCGGCAGAAGTTGCAACAAAAGACTGAAATAAAATGGACCAGTTTGACATTGGAATCTTCTCTTGTTTCTGAACAGTAATTGATAATTGATACAAAATTTGTTCCTAATAATAATGACTTATTCAAAATCAAAGCACAAAGTAAAAGTATCAAACACTAAATTAAAGGGCACAAGCTCTCTACACTTTGATGTTTAAGTAGAATATCAGATTTACAAATTGGACAACATTTCATATCAATTTGAAGTCATAATCAGAAGGCATTACATTCTTAATAGTAATAGTAATGAGGCTAAAATGTATTTGGGGAAATTGTCATACCCAATAGCACCCTATCATGATGCCTCATTATAAAAAATTACAAAAAGGTGGTACACATCCATTTACTACTCAAATCCAAATTTTAAACAGGGTAAATGGGTTAAAATGTGCTGTAGTGACTATTTCATATTTCAAAGCATTAAAATCTGCTCAAGTGTACAAAATAAAATGTCAGGGTAAATACTGTATTAATAAAGACATGAAATTACTGCCCATTCTATTATCACCCTCCAAGGGTTATTACAACCCCTCATTTTATGAACTTTATAACAATATCCAAATAACATGCTTATTTGATCAACCCCACAATTAAATCTAGAGAAGTTGTAAAGTATGATATATTTATTGATTCTTCATCATGTAATATGATGTCACTTAAAACCCCTCTGAAAATAAAATATAATGAGCATAATAAACATAGTAATCAGCTAATTTTCTCCACTGAATATCCAATGAAACCAGAATTTGAAGGATTAACCTTTACAATATCACTCTTCTGATTCTGTGTACTATTGGACTAGTTGTCAATCTTTCCTTGGCCATAAACAATTTCAAACAAACCTTTCACAGGATCAAAAGCTTTGCTAGGCTGGCATGATTGTCATGAAGAGTTTAGTGTTCACTAGCAAAGTCTCTGATTATATATATATATATTCCTTTGATGAAGCTTTGTAAATATGATGATATATATATATATATATATCATTCAAAATTTTCATATAAAGGTTCAGTATATATGACAAGCATATTCATAGTGCATTCATTGGGTATGTGTCATAGTTATGGTTTCAAGACAATTCCCTGGAATCCAACAACCGATGAAGATCAGTGTAACACTTTTCAACAGAATTCAAATTGGGAATTATATCATAAATATCTACTTTCCTGGTTTAAATGTCGGTAAGCATCATATTTACAAAGCTTCATCAAAGGAATAACTATGCATGTAACAAAAACTTGCAAATCTGGGGCATTAACATTCAGTTTAGCAAAAAACCTTTTCAAGAAAAAACATCCAAGAACAATCGATAATATAAATCAATGTGTTTAAATGCTACTTTGAACTGGATGTACTGTAATCATCATCATAACCAAGAACAATTCTTTCATTAGAAGCTCAAGACTCAACACCAGAATTTCACGGAGATCTCAACTTCAACACACATTGCTTCAACTACAGCTCTTTATCACTGCATCAGTAGAAAGAAGATGATGTTTAGCAAAAAACCTTATAATGATAAGGTGAAGGTAGGATAGATAATATAAAAAATGAACATTGGTTTCAGAGTTACCACAATCCATTTCATTCTATAAATCCTTACTAGACCCAAATGAAGCATTAGTAGAAATTTGAATCTTCAGACTTGAATGCTGAGTACAAGTCCTGGAATGCAGCATGTTCTCCAGAAGTATGGGGAAAGGTCTATTGTTATGTAAGACACACATAAAAGCACACCCCTATCTACACAGTATTGATTGTTCATATAATGCAAAGTTGCAGGTTGGAATTGCTGACACAATACACCAGATCATATCTGCCATTGCCAAGCCTTACATTACATGTTGATGTTCTCAAGCAGGAACAAAAAAATATGGTTAGCAAACAACAGACATAAGGATAGATTCAGGAGATTATGGTGCCTAATAACAAATACAGTATAAAGGTAGAGTGCTATACAGCTCTGTAGTACAGTTCATAAAACTCAAAACTACTTTTTAGCAATCATCCTTAAGTAACTACCTTATAAAACAATTCCTTCTGTACCTCCACATTTGCATAATTTAAGTAAATGCTTACAAATTGAGCAAGGGTTTTGGATGCTCTATGAATAAATGTAACACAAGGGGCTTGAAAATCAAAGAGGCTGCATAATGTCTTATAGCAGCAGTAACCTTTATAACTTGCCTGACTAAATAATAAAATTATCCTTACATTTCTAACTTATCATGAACAAGATTTAAAATGAATTTTGTTTTACCAAATTGAAATATCAATTTACTTTCCTCGTCACTAAGTACATCACTTTTGCCAAAATCTAAAGTCAAAAGCACTAATAAGCAATGTGACTCTGCCATAGGACAGCACTTGCTTAAAACCCCAGACTGTGCAAAATTGTAAATGTTATGCTTTCACATAACAGGGAGAGCTAGGTCTGCTTTTCAACTAGCCATCCTCAAATCCGTCCATATCAAAGCAAGAAAGTCATTGCTTTGCAGAATGATGAATTTGTCTTTTCATTGGGCCTTTTGGTCAACCATTCAGTTTCACAGGCACCGATTGGTCAAAATAGTACCATTCTAGCAGTCAGACCTTTGATTGGCTACTTTCAAAACACAGTTTGGTATCAGTTTTGTTGATTTCTTCTTAATCTCAATTCTGATTATTGTGTACTCTGTGGAATGTCAGATGAAAAAAGCTTTTCAGTACTAAACTGTTTTTGCTATTTCCTGCAGTTTTACCAAAAACACTACATTAACCTTCTGAGTCAAAGAATGAGCAATGATAAAATTTCCTCATTACCAGAAATCCACAATAGGAAAGAACCAAAACTGTGAGTATCTTCATGAAAATCTTTAAATGATTAAAAAGAAGATCTTTACATGATCCTTCTCTGTAACAACTTTGTGACTTGAAATAGCACAATGAAGTCCAGTTTTATTCCTAGTACAGTTACACCATTGCTTAATACTGAGTGGAACTGTCATTCTGCTACCACATAGTTACTAATAGATGTGAACACCACTATCATGGTAATAAATTCCTGCTACAACATGGTTAAATACTACTTACAGAATGATTTGAAACACATTCACCACACTTTGAGCTTATGGGAATTGAATTAAACCTGACAAAGCTGAGGGTAAAAGTTCTACCAGCTCCTGGTAAATAGCTTTGGAGAATAGTTATGGATACCAACTTATTCAAAGCCCCATGAAATTTGGACAAGGTATGGGAAGTTATTTTCATGTCATTTATTATGAACACATTGATCAGTGTATGCAACACCAAGATGAAAATACTGGTTGGACTAAAAGTGAGTATTGCACTGATGATAATTCAAAGGAAGATAAGTCTATTTGGAAAGTTAGAGTTACGAGGAAGGTTTGTGAACGTTATCCTCAGCAAAGTGGTGCAAGACAAAAGAAAGAGATGACATCCCAGGCAAGCATTGGGCAAGGCTTTGAATGAAAGTTATCAAACAGATTCTGCTATACCTAGAGAAGTGCCCAAAACTGGGGTGAATGGTTAAAGATCACTGAAAGAAGTATTAACACCATTGGGCATCAAGTCAATGGAATTCATGACAAGTCAAGTAACACCATACATGATGTAATAAAAATGCTTACAAAATAGTGAAACTGTTTTTGTATTTAAAAGCTCTTTTGATCTAACATTCAAAATTGGAAGCCTAACTATTAGAATGACATACAAATGTGAATTAAATGTGAAAACAAACATATAAAAAGCCAATAAAAGGTCTGGCCTGCCTCGTGGTGTTGAAATTTGGCCAAACACTATCTGTTAACACAAAATGCCATGAAAAATGAAATTCTATGTCTGCAGAAAAATGTTTTCTTGAATTCATGTGGACTGGTTTCAAAATGACCAGACTAAAGGCAGACCTAGCATTTCCTAGGATACAAATGTGCCAATTCTAGCCCATTCTATGTGTTTGTGCCTGTGCTACCCTAATTGTGAATCATAGCATTAGTTTGGTTTTGATCCTTAGTTATGATGTTTAGTGAATACAAGAACATGCTGTTTAATTGTGTCATTTAACCTCAAAGTCATACCACCAACATAGCCATTCTCACAATGACAAGAAGATGAGTACACAACAATACTGCAGTTTGTGGATGGTACACAATATATTTGTGGTTAGTTGAGTTGGCACCTACTGGCATAAAGCTATGCATGTGGACGCAGTGCCCAAACACTTCTCTGTGGCATTCTTAATCAGAATAGAAGTGAAACGTTCACAAGCCAGACAAGCTTCAAGTAACTGATGTAGTTCTTAGGTACTGATATTACTGTTTCTAATGAAGAGGAAGCTGGCAGCGGTTCAGAAAATACTCTAGAAGGGGTTAGGCAACAGATAGAGGCTAAAGTAGTATCTTTAATTGATAGCAGAGACTGTGAAAGATCAAAGTTTGCTGAAATTGAAACTTGTTTCAAGTATGCACTTTTCCTCAATGACACACATATCATAAACGAGGTAAAAATATGTTATTTACCTCCTTCTATTCTTATTTCTTATATGAAGTTAGTTCTAATCCAACCAGGTCTTCTTGTTTCCATAATATAACATTGAAGGCAGATCATAGTCTCCTTCAAAATAAGCTTACCTACAAGTCAGGTGATTCTGTGTCAACAAGCTGAAAGTTTTAGTTCTAACTTTGTTTATCATATTTACTGACCACCACTTTATATATAAAGATATATTTTAATCTTCTGTTTCAGTTAATAGCAGACAAAATATACTATAATGAACTGAGACGTTTGCTGTTATTTTAAATAACATTGGATCTAAAGCTAAATATGGCCATGCTACCCAAGTTTCAAGTACACATGACGAGACAAACTGCAACAGAAACTAAGTGGGAGTAATTTGTGGCTGAGGAAGCAAGTTTCTTTGCAATTATTACACAAGAGCAATACTTCCAGCTGTTATGTTAAAAACTGCTGCCCTGAATGTGGAGGGAAAGGTTAAGAATGGTTTAGGACACAGAGTTCGGGTTTTTTGTTTACTTGAGCCTTATTTACACAGATATTGCTTTTTAAAGTTTTACACTTCAGCATAACTGGTTAGGCACTAATTAGAGCATGGAAACTTTTTTGTGGTCATGTTTACAGGGCATGTGTAAGGAGCGTTCTTCTCTATGCTAGTGAGACATGGCCAGTGACAGCTAAGGATATAGCCAGATTAGCCCACCGTGATCACGCCATGATCCGCTGGATCTGTGCTTCTAAACTTGCTGACAGAGACCCTCTACATTCTAGACTGGGTCTAGCTAGTGTCCAGGAGATTATGCAGTGTAATAGGTTGTGTTGGTATGGTCACCTTCAGCACATGGACCAAAATGTGTGGCCTAGAAAAGTTGAGAGTATTGTCATCCCAGGCTCCCACCCTAGAGGTCGCCCACGGAAAAGATGGACCAACTGCATCAATGAAGACCTGAAAAGCACTGGTCTCAAAGCTGAATGAGCTATGGATCGGGAGTGGTGGCATGTGAATATCAGCCCTGGACGACATGGCAGACCTTCCAACCCTCGGACACGGGAAAGAAAGGGAAGTAAAACCGACGAGTAAGTAAGTAAGTAAGTATCATAGGCCAAATAGGGTTAAATAAAGGACTTTTTAAGTAAAAAGAAAATGGTAAGAGGTGAGGCACAGCACAGAAAAGATGGGAGTATATCTGCTGTTAACTGGTTTGATAAGAGACACACATCTGCTCTGTCTTCTTTCCATGGTTAAAATGGTCAATGATCCATCTCAACATAATCAGGAAACAGTGATAAAGTCAAATTGGATTGCCAATCACAATCAGCAAATGAATGGTATTGATAAGTGTGATCAAGTTATGTTATATTATGCAGTTCATGCAAGGAAATCTATGAGGTGACGGGGAAAATATTTTTAAGGCTTGTACATTTGTGTATCATCAACTCTATGAAATTATTATTTGCACAAGAATCTTTTAGTTTCCACAAGAAGGCAACTACATTTATATGCAGTTCCACATGCATCTTGCTTGTGAATTTGGTCAGCACTATTTACAAAACAAGCCAGCAAACAAAAAGGAAGCTGAGTTAGGAGTACATAGGTCCTTTTTAAGTGGTGACAATCAACTCAAGGGAAGCATTTTCTTTAAGTAAAACACATAGGAGATATAAGGTTTGTGCATGAGAGAAAGGTACACAAGTTAAATTCAAATAAAGGAAATGAAAATGGTTAACTTACATTCCAAGAGAGATAAACATACATGTAAGAACTACTTTGATGTTAATGATATAAGGCCAGTATATAAGAAGTGCTACTATGCATGGGTAAATAATAAACATTACCCTCCTATTCTTGAGGTGGTAATATAATCCTTGTCTATGGTTAACCTAGTATGCACTAAATTTTACCATGGAAACTACCATAAATGTTTAGGCAAATCTATTTTAAATATATAGCATTTTCTGGCCAATCTCTATATCCTTACACACTAATCTTCATGACATGTAAAATATAGTGAACTGTCCTGAGAGCTACTTCAACGTATGGTGCAGTAACAACCAAAGTTGCTCCAACATTTTTTCAGCTTCGTTTTGATGTATAGGTTATGTACTTTGCCCTGATTATAAGTTTACAAATTTTCCTTCCTCTAAAGGCACTGTAAACATTTGTGAAGAGCTTCAAAGCAATCAGCTGTCAAAGAGTTAATTTGTCTTTTGAACAGATCATGAGTAAATAGTGAACTAAGATTTTGATAAGAAAAAGCAAAAAGGAAACTACATTTTTACTAATTAAAAATTTCATTTATTTGTGAATTTCTAGGTCTATCAGAAATACTACTATCAAACATCAGCACTTGGAGTTTGGAATATAGGATCAAACTTGAGCTGCAGTATCATGCATACAAATGAGGGTGTATAATTTTAAAAAACCTAGTTGAAAAGTGCTAGGAATGAGTGAATAACAAAACCAACCTAAGGAATAGACCTGATGAAGTCTGAACTAGACCAAATGTGAGAAGTGCAGTTTCCTTTTGGGACGTTCATTAGTACTTGCTGGCATATTTATCGACTTCTCCTGATATTCACTTTGCACATTTTTCAGCAGGAAGAGATGAATTAAATGGCAAATGTAGGTTTCTGTACACACTGGTCATGAATTCTGTGCCAGTAGATACGCTCTGTTCAGCCAAAGTTTAAAGGCTGGTAAATTTGATCAATATTGTACAAACTCCATCATACTCAAAATCAAATTGAAAGCAAACATGTTGTCCACACATCAAAGCTGGCTTGGCTACTTCCCATATTATAAAAAGTGCTTATTCATGTGTTTATGGGCATCATTTGACACAATTATAAGCTATTGTAGTATGATAGATTTCCAGTTATATAAACACATAATGTCACATCTACAAAAATATACTCTATGATGGGGATGTCAATGCAATTAAGTGCTCAATGCAACGTGCACAGATCAATTTCTGATTCTTAAGCAAGAAAACATAGATCTGGGCTTTGAAAACTACTCTGGGTAACATGCCATGATAATAACTAGGTTCGTCCTGTTAATGGCCTTAGTGTCGGCTTCACATTTATAGTATTATCAAAAGTATTGCCTATTTCTTGTTTGTATAAAGATTGTTGCACATGCAATCTCCACCACCATCAACATCCCATTTTTTTTGTTTTGCCTTACAATTTGCGACTGTCATTTCCATAGGTAGGTACCCAGGCGGACACACTGCCAATCATGGAAAATATAGACTCTTCATGATCATCATGATCATTAATGCATATGGTGCTGGGGACACCCTGGACCTCTTGTATTGAAAACAGCAATTTAACCACTGAACTTATTAGTACAATTGTTAAGTCAACAATCCTGGAGGGCAATCCCAAATCCTCACTGCCACCAGCAACCAAATTACTTTGTTTCACTTTTCACAATCAGCTAAGTTAATAGTGATGTTCCATCATGTCACAACAAACCTTTCTTTAACCTAATTTATTGAGGTTAAAAAAGGACCCAATCAACAAATATTATGTGAAGTACTTACAAACATGATTGAAATATCACTCTCTTATATCGGACCTGATTGGGATGCTTACTGATTTGGAAGAGAAACTGTGGTCAAGGCATGTTTGATACAGATACCATCCAGTCCTTCTACAAGAAACTCCTTTCTGTTGCAAACCACTCACAATGCTGGAAATAAGTTTTAATCAAATTAAGTTCACCAAACGACTTATCATACCAGGTTTTCAAAAATCAAGAACTTCCAGTTAAACACTTTTTAACCCCCAATATTTCATCCGGACTACCCCTTTTATATTAGCTCCCTCTATTATTAGATACAAATACACGCGTATAAAGTACATAAATCTACGTACCGTAACTATAATTATAATTATAGTCTAGAAATAACTGCAATACTAATGACAATTTAAGCCCTATATTATTAATGTAACCCAAACATAGATACCAAAACCATTTGTTTCCTCCTTGTCCAAATCACTTCTCCTGCTTCAAAAATTAACTTTTGCGTTTGCTTAGCTGTAGCTTATTACCAAAGCTTTAACTGTTACAGGCAATTTACCAATTTCTTTAATTCTAGTGAGTTAATGTGAGTCAAGTTCGTAGGTCCAATCCACTATCAGACATTGTAACCTTTCAATAATCGATTAGAAATTATCGTTCCAGTTAAGTTATCTGTACTATACTAACAGAGAGAAAAACAACACTAAGCTAATTGCGCAACCCCACGTCTCACTTAGCGGTTTCGAAGAGGTTATGAGATGTAACAACACTCTCAATGTACCTGAAGGCAAATGGACTATCAGTTATGACACGGACGGGCTAAGTTCTCACAAGTCCTTTGCGTGTTGTTTCAGATGCGGTAACCGGTACCATGGCTTACAAATTACGGCCTCTAACAGAAATTGATTACCATCTCTTTCAAAATTGTACAGAAAACAACAATTTCAGTTTAAAAAAAAGCGATAAGCAAATAACTTGCGCAGTAACTTTACAAGTTATGTGGAACAGACTTGATTCCAATATTAACACCTGGCTCAACTTGTTCCAACACGTTCTTAAATCTTAAAATATCCACTCATTTATGTGTGCACGGGCTACACAGTATCAATAAAAACTTAATACCTCTGTGGAACTTCTAACTGATAAAATAAAGTTCAAAAAATCACAACAAACCTCTGTTCAAAAAAATTTGAGAAATCCAAGGCAAAGGGCGGCTTTCCAAAACAGAGCTATCTGTGTCCTACTTGTATTCATCATTGTTGATCAGCCTCATAGCCACGTAAGCCAGCCTCGTCCACGAACGTCACCAAGGGGATCCGGAAAATTGCCAGGTTTTGATGACACTGTGTCATAGTGAAACCTGATCAACCTTGGAATTGCTGCCGGATACCAAAGACTCCATGCAAGAATTATAAAAAGAAAAGAGAATCACTAGTACATTGTCTGTGTCATCCCTATTTCGAATACTGATGAAATGCTTTTTCTGTATTCGACAATAATAGACAGATATTTCATGTAGATATGAGAAGAAACGTTCAGCTAGGAATGAGAAAATTGACATGCTTTTCCTTTATTATCATTTAACATGCTATGCAAGTTCCTTTATTATCATTTAACATGCTATGCAAGTTCTATATTGTTAACCGTTTGGAGAGAAATAACCATCATTTCTTATCAAAAATTGAAAAATTGTTGCATTAGAATCGATGAGATAATCTGAATTCGTATCTGCAGTTGCACACATATCTTATAGGGCATTTAATAAAGTAGAATGCATTTCATCCTGGAACATGCCCCTTCATAAGTATCTTCTTTAGTGACGTATATTTGAGTGTTTCAAGGCAAAAAGCATGGGGAGCAAGGAGTTTAATTTAATGGCAATGTGTAACAAGCAAGAGGACTTGGAAGGAATACAATTCAATCCTTTATCTTGTTTTCAGCTATAATGAAACCGAGTTGTCTTATATGATACAAATGGTTTTAAAATTTCGCTTTTCATTTCCACTCCTACGTAGTGTTCCTTTTTTTATTCAGTACTGTTATGCGACACTCTCGTCCTTCTGGAAGAACACATATCAGGCTTTCCATAAATCGAACTATCTGCGAGTGGCCTGATTCGAACAACGGATTCCTCAAATAATGAGGAGTTGACCTAGTTTTCTACAATACAATTGATGTGGGCAGTCTAGGACAGTCCTGGCGTATTTAGTTTTTTCATGGGAAAGGGGTAACTTTTAGTTATCAAAAGGAGTTGGTTTTAATAACTACAGTTCTTCTCCACACCCTTGTGAGCTCCTCTTTGCTCCAGTCCCTTCAGAACTTTCATCTTCCTATGAATTTTTGGTATATGAAAATGGTCAATATCTTAATCATGCGCCGTGGCAGCATCAGTACTATCCTTTCTGAGTAAAATTTAGAGCGAGCAAGTAAAAATAAAGACACTTACATTGTGCATTCTAAAGTCAAAATCTCTTGCCAACTTGACTTAAGTCAAAACACCACATTGAAGTACCGTGTTACCTTTTCAAATATCTATTTAAAGATAGTGGAAGAAATTTCTTAAATACAATGTGATGGTGTACTCAGCTACGATTGACTGAGATTATTTATGATCCTTCATCGTTTTCCTGACCCTTTAAATTTTGCTTGAAGTGTTTCTGAATCACACTGATGACTTTGTAATGACTGAAGGCTGACATCAGTGTTTTAAAATCTCGATGGATGAAAAATCGCGAGAACACAAGGAATCGAACCCACGTGCCCCGCAATTGCGTAACGTACGATGCTTTGCCATTAAGCTACGGTCCCTTACCAACGAGGGAGTACATTGAAATGTCTATTGTTTGATACTGTGTCATTACATAGCCCCCTACTAGAAATGAAGACGTGAGGCTCGATAGTTCGTGTATCTCTGTTAGCGAACCCGAACTCAGTGAAATATGAGATGTTGCAGGCGTCTTGGGTTTGAGAGATAGATAGAGAGAGAGAGAGAGAGTATGTATGTGTGTGTGTGTGTGTGTCTGTGAGAGAGAGAGTTTGTAGAGCCAATGTTGCGTCTTTTGTTTGCTGGGTCACTATTTGTATTGACTGAAGGTAGACATGTTTTGACCAGCTCGATGGTGAAAAATCGGTGGCCTCCAGGGAATCAAACTCATGGCTTCGAAGTTGCGCAGCATACGATGGTTTGCCATTGAGCTACGGCCCTTACAAATGAGAGAGTACTTTGAGGTGTCTATTGTTTGATATTGCGTTACTACAACGTCAAGGCTGGCAGTCAATTCAAGGGCGCGAGCTTTGTTAATACGCTTGTTGCAGTTTACCAGGTGAAATGGTGGAATAGTTTAACAAGGAATGATTTGGAAGGAAATTAACGGGACGCAAATTCTTTTCGTAAACGAGGTTACCGTTCTCTAACGAGGATACCGCTCTTACGCATGCCCAGTTTAGCATTAAACTCTTCAACGGAGTTTGGTCTTACAACTCTTCATGAAACCGTAGCTGCGAGCACAGACTTTTTATGATGGCTGATGGAAACAATGTGACTGGTGAGTTTTTCTGAGAGTCGTTGAATTCTTTACGTTCGTGCAGTTTTTCGTTCCTTGTTGAAGCTACTAGGAGACCCTAAACGGTAGCTTTTTGCTTGGTAGTGGTGTAGTTTATCCCATTATGTGATCAGCCTAAGTTTGGCTTTGACCACTTTCAGTCACTCCTCGTAAGACCATACAAACAGATATGATGACTAGCCAATTATATTAAAGCATGATAGTAGCTTGGGTAATGAGTGTAGACCCTAATCCAGGCATTGTACAAAACTAGTAAATATCACAGATACAAGCATTAGGAACGACACAGAAATGAGTTGTCAAGCATTTCTTGCGAACAGATCTGTTTTCACATAACTTCAAATACTCATGTGAACATAATATCTACTTTAATGATATATTGTAGTCTTAATTAGCGGAGGTAGGTCTATGTATAGTTTTCCCTTGCACGACAGGTTTGCATTTACACTCGTTCTATGCCCTAGGGAGTGGTACCCTCGTTTACGAAAAAAAATGACGAGTAAAGGTTTGAACAGCTGACACGCTAATTACACGCGTCTCCTTGAATAATAACTACAAGACAAGATTTACTATTTGATAAACTATCACAGTAAAGTTTGAAACATCGAGAGAATATATTTTAAATAAAGAAAAAGCGTTCCAAAGATTGACTAGTCCGAATAATGGAGGGTTTAATTAGGGGGATATGAACCATAAAACTTCTCTAGGGGCTTTTTACAATACAACAGAACGTATTCGAAATTTAGAGTTATTGCAATTAGGGGAAGTTAAAGTAAAGAAAGAAATTTCCTCTTCCCTCTTCCTTAAATTTTTACCCAGAACCCTAAATTACAAGGATAGCATGGGCTACGCCCCTTGCCACACCCCAGGAGGAGACTCATGGGATCAACTTACATTTGCACAGAAGTGTCAGGTTGATCAGATCTATGGTGTACAAATCACACAGACAGAGAGATAGACTGACAGACATGCTTCTTCATGAGAAACCTAGATTTAATTATTTCTTTCTTAAAGGCTACTTTAGTCAAGCGATTTAAATTACACTCCTGTTAACATAACGTTTGGCTACTTGCATTCGTGCAGCTGTCATATTTTCTGGAGTCAGCTTTTTGCAAAAGTATTACTAAATTCGACCTCACGTCTTGATCTGTTTGTCGATATTGATATATTTCTTTCAGTTTATTGGTTCTTTTGAAGTAGCGTCTATCTATTTGTAACTAATATTATGAAAGGGGCTAGGGTGGTGCCTATTTTTTAGACCCGACACCTTTCCTGATGTCAGCAATGGTACTTCGGGGAATCAGGAAACCTCTCATGTGAAAAGGGTATAAGTCTGCCCCGCAGTAATTGAAGGCAGGGAAATATTTCATTCAACTACGGCTCTATCAATAAATTTATAATAGTTACAAAAAACGTCGCCTTGGTGTAGCCGAATTCGATATTGCTGAGTTAACGATCTACATTGTTAGACACCTAACCTATTACGTTTTGTTTTGTAAAGTGTGACCACAGTTTTTCATCCGTTGGTGACGAAGCAAGTAGTGACTCAAGAGATTATTTATGATTTTTTGCTCATATAAAATTTCTTGGTTTTGCTTGTACCGAGACGCTAATGGAACGCCACTCACTGGAATAAAACTGCAAGAAATTATTGAAACATGCACACATAGGAAGGGGAGCACTTACTTGAAAATCCGGGATATGCGAAAATGTATACAGATGACCGCTTCCGTATAATAGGTACAGCTAGGTCTGCTTTTCAGTTTCATGGATTCCGATTGGTCACAACAACCTGGCAGTCAGAGTTCTGATTTGCGATTGGTTCTGATGTAGGAGTTGATGATGTAGTAACGATGAAAAATTACAATGCTGTTGCTATTGATTGTTGTGTTAAAAGAAATGCTCAAGTTTATCTTGGTCCAGATAAAATGATGAATCAAGACACCTTTGAGTCAGCATCTTCGTCCGATCAAAAAGATTGTAATAATTTTACCACATAAAGAATTTGCAAATGAGGTTTATTTACTTATTGTGGGAAGGGGTGAGTATGGTATAGTCAATAAATTGTAAATATCAAGGTAATAGTTAACATTTTAATGACATATAAACACAAGGAAAGCCAGCCATTGTCACTTTTATCAGTGAGTTTGAACATGAAGGAAATCTATACATGGCACGAGGTAATTGTTTTGTGTAATTACGGATTCTGTTGGCGCATTTTTGGTGAAATCGCGCATTTACACAGAGATGTAACGCCGATTTGTTAATTTACATTTTTACAGATCTAATAAAACATAAAAACACAACGTGAACATATATGATAACGGAGTCATACGATACATTGTGTAGAATACTGCATCTCGATGCCACAATATATTTTTCTTTGATTAGATACTAGAGAATAGAAAAGTATGTCATCAACGGGATTCGAACCCGCTACCCACGCATTCGCGGCATGCGCTCTATCAAATGAACTAGGTAAGCCCCGTTGATGACATGATCTATTTCTCTGATAACCAGATTAGCTCCCAACACTCCACCGGAGGACATCGAGCTCTACGCCTTTTGTGAGAACAGCCTCTCTCTGCCACGTGACTTGATCGTGGAAAAACTACCATCCGGCCTATCATGCTTTCTCTAGTATCTAATCAAACTTATCATTTCAAATGCTCTCCTCTCAAAAACACAATTTTTATGTAAGTTGTTAACTTGCAAACAACCCACGTGATATCTAAATCACATTTAAACATACTCATGCATGATGGATATGCGACTGATGGCAACATGCTCCCCAAGTATATTGAATATTGAAAATATTGAAAATATTGAAAATATCTTGTGAGTTCTCGAGTTGCGACTATCTAGTCCATTTCCACGTGGTAAGTGCATAAGTACACGACTTCGCTTTGCTTTTTCTACTACTTTGATCAGATTTGGTTGATATTTCTGCACGTGGTTCTGTTATAACAGTATCATCTGCAAAACACAAATTGTTGATTACTCTTAGCAAGGAGTGGGCACTTGACAGATTATTGTGGTACCGAAGGCAATTTTTGACCCATCAATAAGAGCGTAGTCATTGCTTTATACAAGAAGAGAATGGGTTCTGTGAAGTAAGTAATTTGACACTCTTACGGGCATTAGCTGTCTTGATTAGCGACTTCTTGCTGCAGATTTTACAACTTTTTCTATTTTAGAGAAATATTGCTAGGGGTAATGCCCCTCTGACAAAACTAAGTGTCCACCACTGCTCTTGTGCATGACGTTGCTAGACTGAGTCCATCTTTCTTATTAGCACCATTTCTTATCTGTAAGAGATTAACGTAGATTCTTTGCATAATCGTATCACATACCAAGTCGCGCACAGTTTACTTGCAGTTGATACTACATATTTTGCATTAAAAGAATTTCCAGAAGTTGTTTATTAATGTTTTATGATGTGCTTAGTAATTGTAAGTCATGAATTGTATATTGAACGTGATGATGTTAAATGAAATGTAGTTACGTGGCAGAGAGGAAAAATGTAAATTAGTGGGTATATTTACATACATATAAAGTTGATATTCTGAATTTTCTACAATCCAATTCGATTCACTTTAGCTACACTTAGTTGTTTGTACATCGAATGATGGAGCGTTGTATTGTTATGATTTTGGAACAGTTAATATATTGTTTTGGAATACAGTTGAAGGAAGTGTGTTGTAGTTCGTCCTTATCTCATACAGTAATATACGTAATGAATCGGAGTCGCGGAAGGCTGCGTTGAAATTCCGCGATAGAAATCAACTTTTAGTTTTATACAACCATTTCGTCTTTATATTTAAATAACTTTTAAATACCATCAATAAAGACTAAAAAGCAATGCGAGTGGTTTTGGTATCTATTTAAAACATAATTCTTTCATATAGTAAGATATGGCATTTGCATACTCCGCTTCCTGCTATCTAAAGTCACTATCTTCGATTCGTTGCAACGATGACCTCTGCCGGTTCGAAGACCGTCTTGGAGTAAGGTTCTTACTTTTCTCCTGGTTTTCGTCTCTGAGACCTACCTCTTTTTGCATCGATGCGCTACCTCCTTAGTTGTTTTTTTTTCTTTCATCGCTTCCATCATGCATTCCTCTCTTCCCAATACGTAAAAGGCCACGGTTTTTGTCTTACAAATGTTATGAAAAATTTATCTTGTTCCTTTACTCACATTTAAACTATGATTTTCTTTCTGCATCGATAGCCCATCTATCTGATAGATCTGGCACAATAATACTGTCATGATAGGTTGTTACAAAAACACGTGATCGCTAATCTTTGCCCCGATTTTAACTACCAAACAAGTACTAATACACCAACCTTATCCACTACCTAATTATTCTTAGCCTATCAAAACCTTCAGTTGTAGTTAAGCGTTCTCTGATTGGTCCATTACATGTATAAATGATAAATATTGCAAAGTGAGAGTGGGTGACCGAGGAACTACGAGGGAGACCATAGTTCCTGCAATTGATAAATATTTCTGTATACTAATTTGGAATTGCTCCACCCTGTGCTGGCTGTGGCAGCTACATTTTATTAGTGAATTGCCCAAAATTTCTGTGGGCTGATTAAATTGTTGCCCTGTTGTTCGTTTATTGCGCTACTCATGCGCTATTTTATGATTGGCATCGTCTTCGCTGCTCTCCAGAATCACCAGTCACCTCAGGGGCGAATGGTACATCAGGGCAGCGGGGCAAGGTTACCCTTAGGCCTTTGAAAGTGAAAAAGGAAAATAAAGTACTACCCCAGTTCAACAAATTCTGAAGTCCTTGAGCAGAGAAGTTTCTCGAGTTAATCAACATTGCTAATAAGGGGAATAATCTTACTTTGGGCCACGAAACTCTCAAAAATATCTTCTCATGCAGAGAGCAAACTTTACGACAAGCGACCAAAGGAGCACTCGAACTAGCCTTTGAGTCCAACACTACAAATAAATAAGCTAGTTTCTAAGCTAGTTTTCACTTTTATTGAGCTCATTCTGCTGACTACCAACCATTGGTCTGCGGTCTCGTTCTTTTCAAAGTGCAGGGCAAGCCAACTTCGCATCGCCGTGGAAATTGCGAAAAAAACACAAGCTTGTCATTGCCAATACTTTTTTTAAACACAAAAGGTCAAGAATGTGGCACTCACGAAGAGGCATTACTCATAATCAAATTGATTTCATTCTTATATAGAAACGGCATCGATCTAGTTTTGACGGTGCATGAACATGTATTTGTCTAGAAGCAGACATAAACAGTGAGCACGAAATACTAAAGGAATATCAATTAACAATTGGTGGGAAAAATAGGCCCGTTGTTACTTCTTGATGACATAGGTATAAATGATCTGAGGCTACCCACAGAAACAGCTACAGAACTCCTTGGGCAAATTAGACAAATAAATAACCATTTATCACAAATGAAGTGCTTTAGAATTGTAAAGAACGAAGATCATTGAGAAGAAAATGTTTGAAAATGAAATCAGGGACGAAATACCAAGAAATCAACAACTACCAGAAGAACAAAATAAGAACAGCTGAAGAGTCTTGGATACATAAGTAATGTGAGGAGATTGAAAAATCTCACCAGCATAACAACAAAAGCTGGTTTCAACAAAATAAAAAAGCTTATAACGAATTAGAAGACAAAATACTGTGTGGTAGAAAATCAGTCCAGAAAACTCCTACGATGCCGGGTTATGCTACTTAAAGATTAAGACAACATTGTAACTAGCATCAAAGCAACACTTTAGATGATTGCCTTAGCAATATCCAACAGGCAATATTAACAGAAGGGTGTAAGGAACCATTAATAACAGGGGAGGAGATCAAAACAGCAATATAATAGTAAAACCAAACAAAACTTCTGGAACTGGTAACATTTCAGTAGAACGTTCAGAAAAGTGGTAGAGACAAAATTATTGACATGGTCCTGAAAATCTGCAACCTTATACCAAAAGGCGCTACTTTGGCACAACCTAGTTTTTAGAATTTGCTAGAATCTTGAAATATGTTGTTCATTGTGTGGACTTAATCATTCTGGTTAAGGATAACGACCCCTGACCCTTTATCAGGTTTTGTGATAAGGATCTCTCGATTGCTTCTTGAATAATATAGAGCTTGGAAAAGTTCCCTATGCATGTAAACATCCGTGAAGTTGATCAACATCAAGGGAAAATTATCGTTGTTTTCCAGTGAAAACCTTTTGGACCAAGTAAATGCCCCGTCTACTTAAAACTGCCCTGGCTTGGCAACCTTTCGCGTCGATTTGAAAACAAGATAAAAAAGGCCAGAGGGAAGTGTTTCAGCACTGTTACCCCACGCGCAGTTTATGCCAGTAAGAAAGTGTTCTCAACTAACCACACCGTTTGCCTTCCACAAATTGCAGCATCGTTGTATACTCCTTTTCTTGCCATTGTAAGGCTGGCTATGTGTTAACCGCACGACTTTGAGTTAATTGACAGAATTAAGCAGCATATTCCGTCCTGTATTGTGTATTGTGCGTGGTGTTGTGCCACCTCAGGGCGTGACTACCCTGCCTCAAATCGTGGAGTCCCGGGCTCAGCTGGCTCAGGCTGTCAGTACCCGGTTATAGGGCCCCGTACGAGGGTTATGGTGAAGTCAGTGGCAGCAGGCTGATGGATGCTGAGAAGGGCGCTTGTCAAGTTGAAGACATCCACGACTTTATTTAACAGTTGGCAGGCAGATGATTCCAACAGTTAGAGGAACAATTGCTGGCAGCATTGGCTCAGTTACAGTCTGGAGTTCAATAAAACCATATTCTCCTTGCAAATTTGACCCTGTCGCTTTACGTCTAGGGTATACTCTCATGTAGTACAAAGATCATTTTTAAGTAACTTGTTTACTAACTGATTAATCGTCCTTCTTAATGTACAATAGCAGCATTAATTATAAGTTGGCACATTGATAAGATTTTCTCTATGCAACATCTTGCTTACTGCATCTCTATCCCTAGAATGTGACTTTGTATAAGTAAGCGTGGTGTTAAAATTTCCAATTCAGTTGTAGGATCTCACCTCACGGTACAGGACTTCGTCAGAATCGCCATTCTTATTATTTTCAACGTCACGTTGACGTCGGTGCATCGGTAAGTTAGTTGCGTTCAGTTTTCATGTTACTGTTTGCACACTTAACTTATCTACTACAGTCGAACCTGTCTATAGCGGACACCTGCGGTTCCTGTAAAAAGTGTCCGCTATTACCAGGTTTTCAAGAAAAGGGACAAGGATATCAGTATAGAAGTATATATTCGACGCCTGTATTTCAAAGAAAATCGTCGGGTATGTGGCGTTCAACTAGAATTAACTTGCCTCCATGTTTAACAAGGTTCCAAAAATTGTATCTCTGCGACAGTATAGGAAAGGGAGTAAATAGAGGTGCAGGACTTAGGGTGGGGACACCATTGAATTTTACTTTATATGGTGATGCTCGTGTGGTGCTTTGGTTGGAAAAAGCATTCAAGAAAATAACTGAGAACATAGATGCTA
>JAAAKL020002466.1:0-26020 GCA_010016065.2 Carybdea cf. marsupialis auct. non (Linnaeus, 1758) | reverse complement strand
GTCTTGGAAACGTTTCAAAATATTTTAGATTGCATTTCAGTTAAAATAAGACACATATGCGTATGAAAAATATCGTTCACAAAACGTTCACAGGACTTGACTCCCGTGACTCCCATCGGTTCTGTCACTTACCTGATTTGTCCCCGCCACATTTTTACAGCGATCTGCGCCCATGCTACAGAGTGCCCCTACAAGACGTTCCTAACAGTAATGTAGTTTCTGCTTTAGGGAAAGTCATGCTTTCCATCGCGACTTCAAGGCGTCCATGTTAGAACTTTGAGGCACTGCCACGACATCATAAATCGGGAGTAAATCTGTTCAAATGTCACAGATTTTCTAAATATCGTCCCGATTCGTGCTGAGATCAGCAGCAGTGAAATCAGGCTCATGATCAATAGACGTACGCCATACCAACTGAGAGTCGGCCGACAGAATCGTAACGTGTAAATGAGCCTTAACATATCACACCCCTGCTCCCAGATTGACCTCGTGTACAAAGACTCGTACCACCCTTCTTCAACTGTAGGTGGCGGAGGAGCACAAAAATTGTCCTGCAATGATTAAATTTATAAACTAGCAGCCACAATTATTATTAATTGTTTCACGCTACAGGAATCTAAGCAATGTCATGCTAATGTTCTTTACATTCGCTTCCAGTCCAGTTTTCTCTTCCAAGTTAAGTCATAATGACAGATTTGTGACTTGAAACTGCCGGAAATGTATCCTTGGCACAAACGACAATTTTAATGTAAGCTTTACATAACTTACGAGATTAATGCAAGCCCTGATCCAAAGTAGACACCCTTCCGAGTACGTCCTACTCCTAAAGTCTATTCTGAAAGCTGTCTCTACTCTAAAAGAAGCGGCGCCTTAATTTCGACACTTCTTTCACAAATGCTTACAGAACCTAAACTGAGCAGCACTGGAAACGCGGTGTACGAAGGGCACCCACTTTTGGCGGAGACGTAAATTTTCTCACCATTATTAGAGTCTCAGCCTTGTTTTGTCCACTACTGATCGAGGCTGTTGTTAATGGCTTGTTCTAAGTCTCTACTTTCTTTTTAAAACTGATTGATTGCAGGTGTATCAAGGACCACAATTCATAAGAGTGAGAAAGAGTCGCTCGCATAATTAAGAAAAATAAAGCAGCTATTGGGTTAGTGGTAAATTCAAGGAAAATCCCCAACTTCGCCCCCTCCAACGGGAAAGAAAGCTTTCTGGCTTTTTTCATCTTCCAGAAAGGGAGTCTAGCTTTACTGTTATATTCCATTTATCACGTTCAGCAATAACATTTCCAATGAGAATTTGGATAACTGATGAGTATGGCAGAAAGAATGTCCTTACGATCGACCTCGTCTTGTACTTTTTCCGTGCTCTTGCTATTGTAGTTTGAAGGGGAGATGTTTGAGTGGATAATGCATAAACTAATGATAAAAGAGCCCTGCTATAACATTCTTGAGCAAGATTTGTAATCGGTTACACTTCGCCTTACCTAGGTAGATAATTGGGATTTAGCTATAATGGAAAAAGACCTGTTAAGCATGACGTGAAAGGCTGCTGTATGTCAACCCCCTTGCATTTGACTATGCCTGTCACAAAAAAGACTCTATGTGACTGCAGTGTACTTGTAATTTACATTAAAAGTGTTAGCCTGTCTAGTGTGACTGGAACAAATTGATATCAAGACAAAGTTCATTAAAGTATCGTTAAAAGCGCAAATTTATGCCAAATAACATGCTAAAACTCCACCATATCCAGACTTAGGGAAAATGTTTCATAGCCACTTGAGTAGGAAGGCCTAAAATGTACAGTACCCGTGTAGATCACGTCTTTGTTGAGTATTTTATGTTAAGTTACATTGTAGAATTAAAATTTCCAGTGAAATTATAAAACTAATTTTACAAAATTTGTGTTGATAGGTACATTTCACAGACCAAAATTTTTCATTTTATAGACCAATACAATGCAAGTTATATTACAATGTATGAAAAGATAATTTGCATCAAATGCGTTTTATGTAAATTGTTATTCCTAAAGACTCAATTTACTTTTATCAGAGTTACAGAAAATTCGAATTCATTACTTAATCAATTACATAAAATTTAAGCTCTACTATTGTCCTACTTTTCAATAGAAAAGGGAAAACTTATCTCAGAATTTTGGGTTAAAATATACATATTGTTATATATCTGACAGTTATATCTAATAAATGTTTCATTAAGCAGCCTCTAAACTTCATATATACATAAATCAGATGTATGATAACATCAACGATGAAGAATGTGTACCCAACCCGAGAAGGGTTAGTCGCTGTAAACACGGGACTTTGATCTCTTCTTAAATTGAGTCAACTGAGGAGTAAAGTAAAATTGCGTCATTATCTGCCTGACAAATAGAAACAGTTTCCGAAAAGAAAGGCGTTCATGATAATTGCCAATTTGACTTGGCATTTATTTAAAATAATTCTTTTTAAGAAGAGATGTAACTTCTCTATCTGCAAAGAAACTACCGGACGCAAACCTGATCCACAAAGGCTGCCAGATTTTAGCAAGTTTTGTGACTGGCTGGAGGAAGAGACTGAGCTTCACCACTTGAAAGAGCTAGAGGAAAAATGACTCAAATGTTTGAAGATCAATTCTATTCAGTGAAATAGTTCAAGAAGGAACTTAAAGAACGATATGGAAACTGTGTAGCTTTCAATAAAGTAAAAGGCGAAGGCAGCGTGGTTTGTTTCCAAAGTATGTCTTAATATATAGTTAATGATAAGTGGTATCTGGACAAGAAAGAAAAAACAGAAGACGAGAAAAGGAGGATAGTAAGTGGATCTCCAAAGCTCACTCAGACTGACACCAGAGAAAGCAATCTCGATGTAGAATTTTATCCTTCCGCTAACAGTATTACTGTTGCATAGAGAATCATCTTACCGAAGACGTTAGCGCTATTTTTGTGTATTCTGATCACATCTAACATGAAGGAGAGCATACCTTCCCACTGGGCATCGAATTAGATTCAATTTCATATGCTGAGGTGCAGCGGTGCAAACAATCAGTTATCAATGACACAGATTACAGTACAATCCTTTCTAGGCACTGTACTGGAGGGTTCACGCAATGGGTAGCTGAAAAACGTTGATGATGACATCGTCAATTTGAATGGCAAAGGCACTTTTCATAATATGCGAATTTTAGCTTTAACAACTGGTGCGGTAGTAAACCAGACTGTGAGAGTTAAACTATTTGGTGAGGCAATCGAAGAACAAAGATATATTTCTGATTTTGTACAACCACACCGATCACCAAAGCCTCAATTCAGTTCAAGACTTACAAAGAAATGTTCTCCCTTTATATATTACCTCCACCTCTGTCACCAGACAGGCTTGGGAGTTTTGCAGGAGTATTTGCTCACCAATGAGACCCCAGGCCGTGCTGGTCTGTCTTCACTTAAACAGTCTCCAGTGGACACTAATCTGCCAAATCCGAGAATACTATATTACCAATAATCGAAATGAATCCCTGCCACTGCCACTGCATTTATTCAACACTTATTCGGACAGCAGCACAATGCTTAACATGACCACCCGCTCTGGGTCAAGGCTATTGAGATCGTTGTTTGTCGCCTCATGAGCTTTGCTGGACATATCGGCTGTTTTATCGACGTTTGTGGACTGGAATCCTTATTGGAAACTGTCTATGATCCAAACACAGTCACACGAATTATGTTTCGCAAAGCAAGATCAAGGGCTGTGCAAGGGCACTACAGCTCTTACAATGATAGTGATCCTGGTGAATGCTTCCCAAGTTGTAAAGCAGAGTAGAGACAATCAGCATAACCGAATTGATGACGAAGGCAACGGAAGAGTCACAGATTACGCCAAAACCAGATTCGTAGAGGAAGCAGAAGAAGTAAATGCTAACACCATATTTCTTAGCAAGAAAGATGTAGAGTAATCGAACGAGCTGTATTTGAAGGCGAAAGTCCTGCTTCAGATTTGGATGACTTACGTCCCCTTCCCAAGCTTCATGATTTGCTTTAAAGCTACAAGGGATTTTTACTGCCTGCATCAAGAATGAGAAAGCTCTTGATTATGCATATTGCGTATGTTACGTTAAAGGTGAAGTTGTTGTGCCATTCGAGAGAACTGGGAAGTTTCATGTTAATCTTGTCCTCATTCAGAAAATTCTTAATTTTTCTTGCTGCCACAGATCATCATCACTACGCTGAGTCTGCTCGTTTGTGCCTGCTAACCATGCTGGATCTGACAGAAAAACATCCACGGCTTTCTAAGCGACCTAATTTAAAATCTCTTTTACACCTAAACGCACTATAGTATACGGAATCGTTAATGCGCTAATACTAAGTTTTTAGGAATAACTATTTTAGATAAAACAGACTTTGATGTAAAGTAACTTTTTATACATTGAAATATAACTTGCATTGTATTGGTCTGTAAAATACAAAATTTTGTTCTAGAATTTACATATCAACACAAACTTTGCAAAAATCAGTTTGATAAATATTCCTAGACATATATATAACTATTAAAAGGTCAGAGACACTGCAAGTGCTGATTCTACAATACAATTTGATATTATATATTTAACAAAGATATGTTTCGCAGTGCCTAAATTGTCGATTTTAGGCCTTCGTACTCAATTGACTATAAAACATTTTCCCGAAAGTTGGGTGAGATGAAGTTGTAGCATGTACTGTAGGATAAAATTGCGCAGGTAATAATACCAACTTTGTCTTTCTATCAATCAACTAGTTCCAGTTTCCACTCAAAATTGACTACACTATCATTGATACGAAACTTGTTACCCAAAACCAGTCGAACGAGACGTTAGCACTTTTTAACTGTTTTACAAAGGCGACTAAAACCTTAAAAATAGACCATAAATTTTTTATAAAGTTGTCCTTTAACTTCAGAATTTCTTGAATTTATAACAGTAACAGTAATTTTTAACCGGATTTCTTATTATCTTCTGCTTGTACTAGATTCACTTCTAAGCAAAATAATTAAAGCCAATAAAAGTGGTACTAGACAAATCCGGATAAGCTAGGGCATTACTAATGTAACCAAACCTGCGTTTAATCTAGAGGTGGAGATTCTGAAATATACTCAAGTTTATTTAAGCAAGATTAGAAAGGTCAGTCGCCAGATGATCTTACTGAATATAATGTCTCTTGTGTGTAAGCTCAGGGGTCATCTTCCTTTTCGAAGTAAAGTAAAGCAAAGTAAAGTCCGCAGCGGTCTTTTTATGTTCTCCGTTGCTTTGCTTAGCTTTTCTGGTCCATTTTCACCTATTTAAAGAGAATTTACTCTTGATGTGTCAGTCCTAATACAACATAATCCACTGGGACTTTATTGAGTTAATTATGGACACAACATACCCTCCGAATATCAATCTATATGTAATCACCGAACGTTGGTACACAAAAACACTTTAGAACGTTTGTAAGTTCACAGCCCATTGTCGGGATTTTACGGTATGTTAGACACTGTGTCATATGGGCGATAAGTTACTAAGTCGGGCGCGCCTAAACCAATCATGACACTTTGCTGGTAGTCTCTGTCGCTCGTTGCGCTTCTACAAAGTTGGGTGCAGGGTCTTTAGGCAGGAGAGTGTAGTAATCTAATTTTGGCCTCTAAGGGTTTTTTTACCACACTTATGATTCCACGGGACCAAATTTGCTGCAACTTCGTTACTTACCCATCGTACAGCTCCTCGTCAATTTCCGTCACGGCTCTTTTCGGTATGTAGAGTAAAACGCTCTCAACTGTTGCTCGAAAGTTCGACAGTGAAGATCTACAGTGCACGAGTTTCCTACAAGTTGGTCCTGCACATTTTCCGTTAACTGATTTGTTTCGCAAAGTTTTTTATTCAGTTGTTGTGGTGTGCGTCTTCATTGTGAATCATGAATCGTATATCAAACTAAATTATGTCAAATGTCCAGTACAGAAAAAATGTAAATTAGGTAGTGTACACACAAAGTTGATTGCCTCGCTTCTGTACAACTGGATTTAGTTAAGTTCATTTGAGCACTGTTTATGCGTATATCGAATACTGGAGCGTTGGTTGGAACAACCAGTTAATATTGTCTCAACAGTTAAGATTGTCTTTTAAGTTAAAACTCTCTATACATCTAAGTTTATTTATTAGGACACTTGACCCCGTTTCGAATGTCCAGTAGACCTAGTGCTCTCTTTACTGTTTTAATTTTTTGCTCTTGTTACTTCCATTTGATATCCTCTCATCTTTCATTGCAATTTTCGTGCTCTTTATTTTCTAAAAATTGTTATGAGAGCCTTCGTATTTGTTAGACACCTTTCATCTTCTAAAGATAGCAGCATTGCCTCGTGAAAGTATCGACTTTCACCGTAGACGATGCAAGATAGCATTAAATGCTAAGAATACAAAATTTCTTTCAAACTACGTACAATTTTCTAGGTATTCTTTACTTCTGATCGGGAGTAAGAAATTCTTTTGACATACAGATAAAGAGATGGTGTTGTATTTGATGATTCTCATAAACACGTTGTATCAGTAAAGAATTGGACTTGTGGAAGGTTGCGAAGTCATTGTAAAGTCATTGTAAGAACTCATTCACGAAAGCAGTGGCATGACATTTAAGAAGAATGTTAGGGTCTACGATAAGTAAATGGTGGCGTTGGCTGTTTACTGGTGCCTGCAATCCTGTCAAGAATTATCCTTGGGTACTTATTATGAGCAGTATTGTCATCCTTTTGAAATACACTTTTAGTTTTTCGCATAGTATTGTTTGTCTATGAAAAGGCTATTTTGCTTCATTGTCAAGAAGAAAAGCTGGCACGAAAGCTGATAAATTTCTGCCGTTCTTAACACGTCGCTTAGGAACAGCAAGGGAGAAACTTCAGAGAAGAACGAGTGTCAGTGTTTCGCATATTTTCTAACTCAAAGAACGTTGCAGACGTAGTCTTTACATTAAAAAGCAGTGACCTTATCGTACATCATGCATCATGGCAGAAGACAGCTGCTAAGACTACGTTATTGTGTGCTAATTGTTTTGCTCATAAACGTGTCAATCTTTGTGTATCACGTGTTAACGCTGGGAAGGTATAGATTGTTTGGTAATGGTGTAAGTGAAGGTTCTGCTCGACTGTTTTTTGAGAGAAGGATAAACATTAGCCAAGATCAGGAAAGCAGTCCGTGTTGCCGATGGGATGAAAATGTTCTTGGTAAGTACTCAATGGATATTTTTGATAATTGCAATCTGCAGTTAAGTCCGTTTCGCAAGCTAGGAATTACCTTTATTCTGTTCGTACCAGTTTCTACACCCGTTAAGTATTACTTTTGAACCTTCATGCTGTCATAGAGTCCTATTAATCACTTGAGATACCTTCTTCCTTGACTAACGAAACACCACAACTACCAATTGAATCATGGAGATTGAACCAAATAGTTCATGTCGATGTAAACTCCAGTCAGCGATAATACAATAAGAGTAATCAGTGAGCTTTGTTGTAATTGTGCCGATGACAGACAGCAGTCCGCAATGCTTTATAAGAGATAATCCATTAAACTATGGACCTATTCGAGAGAGTTGTTTACCTCTTCACCTCCCTTCAAGATATGTCCATTGATCTGATTCTACTGCATGGAACGAAACTCTGCAAAGTTACATCAGTACTATACCCTCATCAGGCTCGTCTAGCGATACTCTTATCATTTCATCTTATCCTTAAATATCCTAGATAGCTACCAGTTTTTAATTACTTTAAAAGGATAAGCACGCAGCTTACAAATGGCTAATGAACGAATCTGTCACAAATACCTCGATATACGTTTATCAAAACTGGCATACTTACTTTTGTTCCGTTCTTGCCTTAATTTAACAAATAAATCCTATAAAAACAAAAGGTTTTTAACTTCACAATAAAAAGTCTTTCATGGGAAAGTTTCACACAAAAATGGAAGCTAGCCTCACAAATGTCTAAATCTGGGTGTCGATAACCACACCATATGATCCTTATCAATATTCAAAGAGTCATGCAGGTAAGCGCCATATCAGCAATACAATCCAAGATTCAGTTACTGTTATTTGTTAAACCATTAACTGTGATTGGTCAAAGAATTAGTGGTATCATATATTCTAGCGCGAATATTTGTTTAAGAGTCTTTTTCTTAATTCTAACGTAAGCAAATAATTTCTGCTACTTGCTGTAAATTCGCTGTTGATAGACTAAGTATTTCCTTGATTTTTATCTATTGGAGGAACTGTGATCTCTTTCACAGTTCCTCAGCCACTCACAACATTTCTAATATATATACAATTTACAAGACAATGAAGAGACGCTTAATTACAATAAATCAATTTGATAGGCTAAGAATAATCAGGGAGTGGTTAAGAATAGTGTGTTAGTATTAGATTGGAAGTTAGTATTAGGACAAAGGTTAGTAATCACAGGAAGAGGAAATCAAACATACAAAAGAGTCACGTGGACTACAAACTCCAGCATGACATTGCTACAAGTAAACATATATTAACTTTATCTTTTAGTTCAAGTAGTCTCAAGATATGCCTTTTAAAACTAGAAATACGTTATCATGGCAGCAGTCGCGTACCGAGATTTTAAAAACTTTTGATAAGATGCTTACAGTGCAGGCCCGTAGCCGTGGGAGGGCTAGGAGGGGCTTAGCCCCTTCTGGAAGATTTCCTAATGTCCTGGGAAAAGCGATACAAATTTTTTTCTTTAGATATCTCTTTTTTCTTTAGGCCTAGTCCCCGCAAATGATTTCTGTTCCAAAATTAGCCCAAACGAGGTCAGTTGCGGGGTTGTTACAATGGCCCCCATTTTCTTTGCAAATGTTATGGTATCATGAGCTATCTACCACAGTTTCGACGCCAGCATCGTAGTCTTTCCTCTATTCAATTTGTGGCTCTTCCGTGCTAGACTTTCCTGTCATTGATGACTTCATTAATCGGTGTTTTATCGTTTTTGGCTCAATAATGCTCATTTCTTATTGGGTTAGGATTAGGGTTTGGAATGTCAATGATATGGCTCTTTATATCAATACACGCTACTATTCGAATAACTGGAGTCGACGTTTCCGATTAATATATCAATGGGAGATTATAGGCGTGGCATGGGCGTGGCGGGAATGCAGAAAACTTTAGTCATCATTTGATAATGAAACAGTTAACTTTGTGAAAACCCATGGAGCAGGTTTGAGTAGTTTAAGTTTTTATTTACTCGTAAGGTAATAGGAATTGTGTTAAGGAGCATTGGAATCCACTTTTGATGGCAATTATTGATCAAAAAAGCAAATTATTTGACTGTGCTTCGCAAATGTTGTGTAAAAATCTACATTTTTAAGTCAGAAGTGATATTCAATGACATAATCTGCGGCATTAGGTTTCCATATAAAATCTTTCATCACAAAGACACTGTCAGGTAATGGAAGAAACTTTCGCCAAAAAGAGAAAAAAATCTGCAAACATAAATTTTCGTTCACAACAAAGTGGTTTCTTTACTTTCCAAAGCACGCAGAATTATCCTTACTCGTGCCAGGCCCTGTCGATTTATCTCTCCCTGGTTCCATGTAGTCCAGTCAAGTAACAACGTATTTTTATTTTACAATAATCATATGCTCAGTAAGAAGGCTTGCTTCGTAGAAGATCATCATGTAAGTCCATATTTGGCGTGCACAATTTCGATTGTTAACTACTTGGGTGGTTAACTGTGTATGGACAGAAGTTTCGAGTATCAAGGTATACAATGATGTCTTAATGTGGTCTAAAACTTGGCCTTGCTATAAGATCGTGTTCCCGTTTTAGTTGGACGACTTCAAGTTAACAAGACGCCTCCAGGATCATGGGAAGAACTTAACAAAATTCCTCATGGACAAGTACTTAAGGGTGGATACTGGAAGCCCATGGAATGCCTGTCTAGAGCTAAGGTAAAAATAGTGTAATCCTGACATTCTAAAGAAGTTTTTTGTTTGTTTCTCAGGTTTTCTTAATGCATGGCCACATCATTGAGCGCATCACACCTTACCGTGGAATATTAAGTTCCCAAAGTATTTGCAGCGTCCTAACAAGGGCAACATTTTATAGTCTTGCAGTGCTTTAACCTTCTATGATATCCCAGGAGAAAAATGCGGAGTGTAGGAGCTAAGCTAAGGAGTGGAATCCACTTGACCCTGGGGCTATTGTTAACAAACCTTTGCTGGCGGGTAAACCTAGGCAGGAGAAATTTAAATGAGTATGCCGAGGGCTTCAATTAGAACATAAAATGGTTCTCCAATAATATAACCGGGAAACATCTCACAGTATCAATCTTCTTCTATCAAAATTAAAGATTAACCTACATCCGAGAAAAGCTTACAGCTGTGTCATTTAGGCCACTACATAACCCAGATGAAGACTGGTCTTAGATGGCCAAGGTAACCTTGGTAAGACCTCCCTCTTCAACATTCTGCTTGATAAAGTTCGAATAAAACACTACATTTTCCTCGTGGTAATATCCTCAAGAATTGTAGCTGCCCGTTTTAAAGGTACTCGAGCGGCGCCTTTTAAGTTTAGGATAGCCCTATATTTGATAGAGACAGAAACTTCAATGTACAACACCCTCAACCGACTGGTCATGGAAAGCTCCTGGTAAAACAAGACTTAATTTTCGGGATGAGTGTACAAAATCGCCTCTGCAGGCTTCGGATAAGGTGTTTGAGATATCAGAAACAGCTGCTAATGGATTGGGTTGTCCCAGCAGATGACTGGCCTCAAACCTTACTTTTCGTCCTCTACCGCGTTAAGTAGGATTTATTAGCATACATGGCAAAAAGTGTAATCTAACTTTCAACATGCAATTATGTCTCATTAGGGATCATTTTACTGCCGTGGTCTAGTGGTTAAGGAATCGGACTCGCATGTCAGAGGTTGTGGGTTCGATTCCAGCCTAGCCCTAAATAACGACTATCGGTTAAGGAAAGCATCGGGAGATTCTTCTTTTAATAGCATTTGAGTATTGGCAACACCCAGATTCCATCTCACCCACAACTTTGAAAGCAGTAGCTTCACTGTCGACAAATGGTACACTTGATTCATAACCTCCAGGGTCAAGAATTTTCTACTATGCATAATAACATTAGAAACCACAAATGGCTCTGTGAGGTTACAATCTGGCTCCACGATATTATGATTATCTTGTAACTCTTAGTGGGGAAAATAACTCGTTCCAGGCCCCCGACAGAATCAACAACCAGGACTAAGCCATCCAGTATACGGCATAGTTCCTTAACTTCTTATGGCCTTAAGAATCTCTGTCTGATAACCTGATCCTGAAGCTAGGCGTTCCTGTCATGCTAATTAGGAAAATGGACCGGCCCCACCTCTACATTGGGACAAGATAGTTGACCAAGAGCACGAATCTCCATGTTACTGAGGCCATCATCATCACTAGTAATGGCAAGTGTGATTTTATTTGAATTTCATGAATTTCTCTTAATCATCAGACCTTTCTTTCAGTTTAAATGAGTAAACATTTCACTTTTTTTCTGTTTAACCAGAAGGATGTCTTCGGAGATTGTGAGAAGTAATCTCCAAATTTCTTGTTTTTCACATGGCCCGTTGTACATGAGGTACTTACTAGTAAGTAGCGGCTTAGAACTGATAAGACAAGTAGATCTCTTAATGAAACTGCAGTTGGTTTACCAATATAAACAATACATCAAGAGCGTATGATGTAAGAAGCTAAATAATAAGAGGAATTTAATAGAAATAAATGATCTGTACAAGGAGCAGGGGGTTACAAAATTTTGCGCACATTTCATCTCGTTACGCATGAATCCAATACCAAATGATATCCGACTCTTTAAAGTTCATAACATTGTGGATAAAATGGAAAATAAAATGGAAAAGATAATCTTGAAAGAAGCAGAGGTCAGTCCTAAGGTACAAACACGACATGTCAACAAACCATGAGTGAATAATGAGTTTCTAGCCTAGTGAAGCAACGCCAGCAAGTGAAAGACGATAGTGCTAAGAAAATGATTGGATAGAAATTGCTAAACTTCAAATGAAGCTGAAAAAAAACTTTCTTGAGAAATATCAAATGATCCATGAAGCGAGTGAAGCAATAGACATCGCGAGAAACATTTCAGACGCGCAGAAAATGATATGTTAACTACCAAATCTAAAAAAACTCGTAGTCTCTGAAGAGGTACTGGCTAAGCACGTTCAGATCTTTTACCTTAATCACATGTCCTATATTTTAAGAATTAACAACGGGTCATTCCAAAAACAAGCGCTGTTTGACAAAAGAACCTCGAGACAAACATGAACAAAGATCGAAAAAATGTTTTGCATAGACCAGCGACACGATGCAGAGACTAATGATGAACAGAAAGGACTTTTTCAGCTTGTTAGACAATATTTAAAAGCTGTCCAAGCAGTGGAGCCCGAAGATGAAAAGATAAACACACGGGGACAAAGGATGATGATAACGATGATGATGATGATGATGATGATGATGATGATGATGTTAGGATACAAATTTTCTCCAGAAGAACCGAAGTAAGAAAATGTTGCTGTGTACGATACTTGCTGCAGCCGCCTGCGATTGAAGATCAACGTAGCAAGAAAGTACTGCACGGCTACTTGAATGCAAGATAATTTTTTAAGATGCAGATAGTTCTCTATAACAAGGCTATAATTTTTAGAAGTATATATTTATCTTCGCGCTATATATCACATTTAATCTTAACATGAAGCACGTAGTTACATGCAGCAAAACGTTTCCATAATACTTGCGATTTATTGTATGTCCTTTGTTACAGGTTGCCATCGTCATTCCATTTAGAGATCGTAACGAACACCTAAGGATTCTCCTGAGGCAACTTCATCCTATTCTCCAAAGACAGCAATTAGAATACAGAATCTTTGTAGTGGAGCAAGTAAGAGAAGATTTATTGCATGCTGAACAAGAGCTGCCACATCTGGTTTAACTACCTATTAAAACAACAGTCAAATTACTCGGTGGTTGTAGAATACCTTTCATGTGCTAGTATTTTCATGACTTCAGTTTTGTTCACATTGAGATAGAAAACTGTCGATTCACTAGGATTTTTTACTTAGTTCCTTTAATCTATCAATGCAGTCATTTCTTTGGTGACTAGGACTACATCATCGGCGTATCGTATATTTGTGACACAACTCTCTCGTACCTTGATTGTACCTTTAAAATCATGAAGTTTAATTTCTTCTGCGTATATACAATCCGTATGCCCTGTCAATCTTTATTAATATTGCCATTGCAACTTTTTATGTTCCGTTTGTGATAGAAAAGAAATTAGCATGACCTTGCATTTGCCTCTCTTTTACTTCCAAGGATTTGAAATATTTATAAAATTGCTATATAACCAGTTCTAATTTTTGATGATTAAAAATTCCGATTTCCGATCCAATACCAATCTTCCCCAGATATGAAGCTTGGATATAGGCAATATAAACAAAATAATCCACCATAAGAAATACGTATTTGAAAAAAGTTTGGGAATTATAGAATGTCAGTTTCAACTTCTACCAGTAACGACTCCTACATGTCACGTTTTACGAGCATGTACTTATTTGGATCACTACAAACGTTTAATTTTCTTCCTCTAAGAAATTTGTAGCGAGCCCACCTCTTTTCAATGCACAGCTTCTAAACTATCTTTCTTTAGGCCGACGAGGATCCATTCAACCGAGGCAAATTAATGAATGTCGGTTTCGCCGAGGCAGTGAAGCACGAACGTTTTAACTGCTTCGTGTTTCATGATGTTGACCTTATTCCAGAAGATGATAGGAACGATTATGGCTGTCCTTCAAGCCCACGTCACATGTGCCCCGAGGTTGATAAATTGGGCTATAGGTAAGAAAGTATTTGTTGTATTATGATTTTGTGCTCTCAAATTTCCTATGCTACAATTATTAGAGCTTGTTCCTCCTATTCCCCATGATTCATTGAAATGGGAGCTCTTCTCAAGAAATACTGTCCATTGTAATCGAACAAGCAGTACTTCAGAAGAATTGAGAGGTGATGCAGTTTCGAGAGAACTGTCTTGTACCAAATCCTGAGTGATCTTTCCTACTCCCTTATGCACAGAAGCCGGCGATAGGGATGTTTATATAAAATTCAGTATCTAGAATCAAAATACTGAATTTTATGTTGACAACCCTGGTGCGAGCTCCTATAGTTAGAATTTTAGATGAAGTACTATTATAGAATAAATTTATGCTAGTATGATATTTGTTACTTGTTTTTCTCCTATACGTCCCTGAAGTAATCTATACAGCTCACAGCGGCTTTGGCTACCGGATTGGTACTAGGACGAGGAAGGAAAAGGCACTTTTTCTTAACCTGAAAGGGCAAAAAGTAGTTTTTATTCTTAAAGGGCACTGAGCTATGGATATAAGTGCGTGGAATCCGAGTTACGATGGGCCACTTTGCTGCCTCTCAATTTATGGGAAAACGATCGCTCGTATTGGTAGCAAAATGAGTACCGTGTTCGCTAAATTGAAATGTCCCGCTAATTGGCCAAAAACAAATCTAACTTGTCCAAATTTGTCCTCACTTTTAGGAGAAAATTGAACTAGTTCATTACCCTTATGGCTATGTACAAATTTATATAACAATCTCCTGTCTATCTTCTGTCACTGCCTTATGGTTATTCGTTTCTTACAAGTATGACGTAAAGTGATCAAACATCTTTTCTTCACCACTTTTTCTATAACAGTTTATTTTCAGAAGCTCTCTTTGGTGGAGTTGAAGCATTTACTCAGAAGCATTTTGAGTTGATCAATGGATTTCCAAACAGATACTGGGGGTGGGGAGCTGAGGATGACGATTTATATACAAGGTAAGTTAAGAGATACGTTGGACTACGAAATATGGAGTAGGGAGATGTAATGGTAGAACCAGGTGTACATTTAGATTATACAGTAAGTACTGTAATATGAATTATGAGATCTAATGCACTTGAGCAATGGAATGCTTTTGTCAATTCCCTTGTAGGCAAGTATTTACAACCTATTAACTTTATAAGGCCATAGCGATAGTAAGAAGGTAAGAAGCAGCATTCCTTGCTGACCCAAAGCATTGAAAGAGGCAACAACGAAATACATTGTGTACACAGCTTTGATAGGTAGTTGTCACCAAACCTAAGTTGGCAACACCGTTCGTGGTTGTATGCACAACTGACCCAAAACATTGAGAGGTAATTGCAGTTGTATGCACATCAACATCTTTCATGCCTTGCGACGAATTGGAACAAGTGTTTTTTCTGACTTCTGGATAAAGGCAACTGTTCAATGCCATTAAAAGAACTTCAGCCACGAAGAAGTCAATTGAAAAGGAGCCGAAACCAAAAAATGCGGAATTCTATTTATTGATAAGAAAGATGTAATGACAGAAAGAAACTTTTGACGGAGACAAACGAATAGGAAATACGTGCTTATTGTGAGGAGAAGAATTTGAAAAATACTAGATAAGTAGTAAATATGCAGTCAACGAGATAAAAACGCTAGCAAGACTGATGGGGTAAATTCTGACTTTTGGGTTAAATTGACACGGCACATAGACACTGGCATCTCAGATTGTTTAGAGGTGCATATCGACGTCTATTGGTGGAGGATTTGAAGTTCATGTGGTGACTAGCGAAATAGAGTACCTTAAATTATCGATTAAGCGCCCAGAACTCCAATATGCACCCATGTTCAAATAACCAGCCAGTTTGGGAAAAATATTTTTCACAAGCGCCCAGGTCCGAATAAGCACCCAGTTTAAATAATTGCACAGGTCTGAATAAGCTCTCAGTATATATCAGATGGGTGAAAAAGAAACAAAGCCATTTCAATTTTCTTTAACGCTTGTAGATGGTGATACGGAGGACGATGAGGTGTAACGACTGATTGATTAGAACGTTGTGTTTCAAGCTATTGTACAGAAAGATGATGTATGTTTAGGTATCTGTTTCTTCCCTTTTCGTAATAACCGTCCTGGTAACCTAGCTGAGTGGATGAGGCACACATCAGGCATGCGCTGGCTAATGGTTCGAATGACGTCAGAGACATATTTGCTATTTCTGTAGTATCTTTTTGACTCTTAAAATAAGAAATAGTGAATAAATAAGCAGACACCCATGTAGATAAATAATATTACAAACAAAACAAGAACAAATAAACAAATTGATGGACATTTCAAAAGTTATGCAAATAATACGCTATACAATCCCCAACCTACTACTTTTCTTTTTTCTTTTCTAATTTAAGTATGTAAGTAAAATGCATAGTTTTTAGTGTATTTAATGAAACGTTCTTAACAAGTTGATTTAGGAAGTACAAATGGACGTCAAAAATATTTCCTTATAGTCAGAAGCACTAGTCCCTTTTATAAAATCGTATTTCCTACTAAAGCTTTAAAAACTTATAAAACTAAGCAAATCTTTCTGAAAAGATCAAAATTCTCTGATTTGAACCGCATCTGAATGTGCTCGTTTTAAGAATTCCATGCAGCGCGAAACTAAGCCGATGAAAGGAGTAGGGTCGTGTGGGATCGGGATGAGCTTGGGACCTGCTTGCATTTTCTGCAAGGGACTCAACTTTAAATCTCAAAGGAATTGGCTATTGATTAAATATGGAGGAAAAGGATTTATATAATGATTATTTAATTTTTTATTTTCCAAATATCATTTATAGGACCAAAAATGAGTATGATTATCAGATTATTTAAATATGAACACAAATTTTTAGGAGAAACATATTTTGAATAAAGTATGGCATTAATGTCATTGATATTAAAGATAAAAAAAATAATGTACAGGGCACCCTTAAAATAATACCCCATTTCTCCTTCAAATTCGTAATTGCTACATAGAGCTCATAGCAAAAGGACATTAGGGATTCATCAATGTCCCAAATTATTTTGTTATTTGACTTATTCTTGTACAAATGGATATTTGCTGTGCCATGAAGCATATATTGACCAACTACCTCCATCAAATTCTCTTGTTTGGTTCTAAAATGCGTTAAACTGATGTGATCCAAGTCAGTTCCCATTATCTGATCACAGTACTGGGTCATCCAGTGTTTTGACATTCCCTGCTTCACCGCGTACTCTCTTACTTGCTCTCTTTTCAAAATACAAATGTTTACAGAGAAATCCCAACATAATTTTGTGGCAACATGTTCAAAACCGGCTAAACTATTACAACTAATATCTTCACGGTTCAGTACTACTATCCGTTGCAACTGGAATACGTAGTGCCCTCAAAACATTTTATTTCACGACGGATTTATCTTTTCAAATAGTCATCAGGATAGTAATGGCACTCTTGCAGATGTTATGCGACGCTGTATTTCCTTGTTTTTCTCATACTAATCTGCATGTGTCCGTCTTAAAAAATGGCTTTTTATTATCTCTCATTAAAAGTTGCTTTTCCGACAGAATTTCCTAAGATGTGGTCATTAGATTTTGTGTACCGTGGATGACTATAAATCAGGCTGTTGTACCTCTTTAGTGTGCCAAGTTGGCCAGTTCTTGCAGTTTTCTCGACCTTGTTTCAACCAGGACAATTTCAGTTGCTTATGCGAATTTTGTAATCCTTTTCAGTGTTTTCTAAAAATCCTATAAATCTATCCTTGCAAGGTTTATATATGATATCTTTACTATGAAGATAAACGAGAAAGGCGAAAATTGCATCTCCCTGGTTCAACTTTATGACTTGTATTCAGTGATAATAGGCTTGATAATTTCAGCGGTACTTTTCGGTTTTGGATCTTCCACGTCTTCCAAGGTTGGATAATATGGGCAACCGCTTAGATTCCAATCTGGCGCTAGTTCTCAGGACAGCAAGCCAAAAGAGACAAAATTGGGGTATGTTCTTCCAAACTCAAGAAATCCCCAAATGTACAATGTCTTTCTTTGCTATCTTATCATTACCACAGGGTGATTACAAAAAAGCTGGTAGTGACAAGACCAGTATTAGTCGTCGGTAGGTATAAAATGCTGGATCATCAAGATTTAAAATATAAAGGAAACAAGAAAGGGTAAGAGCATTTTACCTGTCAATATTAAATGATATTGTATGAAAAGCACTAACGACTTAGAACAAGGTTTTTGTCCCTTAAGCTATTTTAAATGCAAATTAAGGTAGCTGCGATGAGCACCTTGGTGACGACGTAAAATAGTCAGCATTGTTTTTAAGTATGGGGACCCATAACTAGGTCAGGTTTTCACTGTCCCAACCAGAGGCCATTGAAGAGTAGTGAGTGTTATAACATCGACGTTTGCTGTGTTCGAAGTTAAAACAAGTGGTCAACCGAGCCCGATAGTACAGCTGCATTAGAAATGGATGCATATCATCACAAGAAGAAAATCCGTGGCGGATACCAAGGTTACATGTTGAGGATGATACGGGAATGTTTATCCAGATATTCTCCGGTGGAGAAAACGAGTTGTTGGAACACCAGGAAATGTCGGAAGAGAAGTTGGACAAAATATAAAACTTAGGCGACGAAACTATAAACCTGGCAGTAGGGATACAAAGTATTAATTCAGAGACTAAAATCGATGAGAATACCGAATACAAGATAGGAGAGGAAAGAGGAGCAGATAGTGGCAACTTCTACAGATTTGCACCGTTCACTCCCCACGTTCAATCTTCTATATCTATGTGTTTCAGTTCTTATGACATCAAGTGATTCTATGCTCATACATGAAGTTAGTGATAGAATTAATTAGGCATACAGTGCTGTCGCTTATTTGCGAATTGACCCAGACAATTGAATGTATAAATGTTCTATGACAACAAACAAGCTTCTCTATAGAAAATGTCAATCCACCGATTAGAGTTCATAGAGGCTACAGTTCTTGCAGCTGTCATCGACACAGTTAAGAAGGCCCTTTTCAACCAGTTGAAATCAGGTCATTATTGCTATTGGGTTGATAGCGGGACTGCTCTTTGCTGGAGTCATAATCGGGGGAAATTGAGGCAGTTAAGCATCAGTAAATTAAACACTGAGTATGACTTAGAACGAACAAGGGAGATACTGTCCAGGGAAAAAAAGCCCCCCCCGATAAATGTTCCTAGGGGGCGAGTGCATCAAAAATCTAAAAGCAGCAGCTGGTGGTGAGAAGGACCAATGGCTTACAAGGGGCGATTTGTAAAAACCCAGAAAGCAAAGCGGAAGCAAAGAATACTCTATTCGTCGCCAGCATTGATTGCGAATGTAAAGAACCTATTGGATTGTCAACTGCAAATAAGACAAATGCAATCCTCCCTAATGATTGTGACTCTACCGTGGTATCGTCAAACGCAGCGAATGTCGAAGTTACAACAGTGAGCCCAATTCTGAAACTACCGCGAGTACCACAGTCTCCTTACAGTTTAAGTTTCAAGCGAGGGTCCTGCCCCAAAATCAAATATGTACTTTTGATTGTATCGACGTAGGTCCTTCAGTAGTGTCCGAGAATTATAGTTGACTTCAAATTTTGCATTAAAACAAAATATCAAAAATGTAGCATACAAATAAGTTAGCATTACACTTATTGTTTCACTTTCAGATAAGGTCATTAGGAATTTACTCTCACTTTTAGATTTTGTAATTAAATCTTTATTGAAGAGACTCAATTTAGTTAGCTGATCAGGGAATTTCTTCGATAGTTCTCTGTTCCTTGGGTAACAATAATAACGCGGTCCTTGCTTTAAAACATGACTCTTCTCTCCCGTTTTAGGGAAGATGAAGATCTTGAGAAAATAAAATGAACTTCCTCCTATTACTAATTACAGTAAACACCTGTATGCTTATTTACCTTTCCAGGAAAGATCTACTGAAAGAAGCTACATCTCAACTCGATCAAGACGGTTTAAAGACACTAAACTATACATTGATGGACACTACGGACTACCCGTTATATACTTTGCTCAGAGTCAGTCTGGATATGACAGAGGATGAGGAAAAGCTTACTTCTCTTGCAAGAAAGAAAGCCTCACAGCTGTGACGAACCGCGTTTCCTTGTAACTCTTCAAACATTTGCTGTTAATACGTTTCATCATTTCAAGCTGCAAGTGTTTTTTTATCGGCAAAATAATGGATTCATGAGATCTGCTAAAAGGAGATCACTCTGCAATACGCGTTAAGATCTTATAGATCGTGCAGTACGGATGAAAAAGGTAGCTAGAAGTCCACTGAGTTGAATTTTAGAACGAATTAACCTGGAAGTTGACTGAGTAATGGATACATGTTTGCTTAATGTTCTCGCCAGACACTGGTCATAGCAATCATCTGAAGAGCAGAAAACTTTCGCAAAAAGTGTAGTATTCATATACGTATAATAACATTCATATACAACTTGAAAAAACAGACCAAAAACTATTGCTATAATCTATGCAAAAAAATAAAAGGAAAGAAGAAGATGGAATTAAAACTTTCAAGAAGCTCGAGAAACCGATTTGTTTTATTTTGTATATACAAACTCAGTAGATATACATTTTCATTAACTTTTCGATGTTACCTTCATCAAAATTAGATTCAGATACTTGCTGGATTGTTTGTTAATATTTTTGAGTTTAATAAGATGTGTATATATATTCAAGTATATATTAATGCTAAGAAACAATTGAGTCTTTGCCAACCTCGAAGTCGACAATCCATATTTGGATTCGAGGGCTGACATTTCCTTACTATGTATTAAAGTTAATAAATGAAGAAATGAAAAGAGCCAAGGCGCAATAGGCAGAGATCCAAGCCGATGTTATTTCAACTAGCTTCCAACGTATTTGTCTATTCTAGGTTCTATATACAAAACCAGAAACCACACTCTTTACACACTTATTAGATATGAGCTATCTTGTTTACATCTAGCATGTTATTTACGATGCCCTTTTCGATTTCTTGCATACCAATCTATGCTACTATTTATGCCATGGCTTATAGTAAATAATTTTGCCTGCCTGCTTTCTATATCTGCTTCCCCCAAAATCGTTTCAATCATTTGTACATTTACATAGCTGGTGGGGTTACTAGGATTCTTGCATTCCTTGAAAAAATGTTTTGCTACTCCACAATGGTCTTTGTTCGTCTTTATGTGTATACGAAACCTGTTCTTAAAATTGTTTGCTGACCCTACGTATTGTTTTGAACAGTTTGTGCAGTGGATCAGGTAAATGACATTTTTACTATTACAATTCATTTTCTCCCTAACTTTAGAATTTGTGTTTGTAACTGTACAACTGTATTGTATTGTCTGCTATCAAATAGTTCTTGCATATGCCACATTTGCAACAACTGGTTACCTTAGATCTATTCTCATTTTTACTGACAAATCCCATTGGTAACATACTTTTCTATTTCTCTAAAATCTGTTCAAACCTTATCATTTTAAATCCTCTCCTCTCAAAAACATTTTGATTGATTTATCTGCTTATCAACGTATTAACAGATTATTCGACTTACTAATTAACGGAACGATTGATCATATTTTGGTTGCTTCATCGATTCATTATTTGAGATGTAGATAAATGGATCGATATATTTGCTTATCGGTCGATAAGCTGATCAGCTGATCGATTAACCCATCTTTTTATAACAGGTAGAGTAGTTTATAACATGAAGGATGTGGGCAACCATTCTGTGATAGAAAAACGTGCAAGAGAGTCATAAACAGTAGTCATTTAGTTGTTCAAGTTCGGTACATTTATTTCAAACAATTAACTGCGAATTCTAGAAACAGCCATCGCCTAATGACAGTTTTTGCTTTACAACGTTAAACGCAATTTTTTAATCAATAACACTAAATACTTGTTTATATCATAGACCATTTTTATAAAATGTCCGGTACTAAAGCTACTGCATACAGTGGTTTAGTTAGTGGAAAAGGGGAGCAACTACCCCAATAGTTTCAGAAAAGTGTTTGGTAAATGCCTTCTTCCAAAGATTCGATTCTCTATTTGTTTGCCATCTTTAACTATAAATATCAGAGATTGCAAAGATAAATTTTTATTTCAAAGAATTAATGTATGAAAGTAATTAAATACACGAGAAGTTTATAATATTTCAAACTGAATCTGATTATATATTGACAGGTAACAAATTTTACCTCTGCATTCCTCTGATTCACACTTTAATTTCATTAGGAATTGATTGATGTCCCCGATATCCTGAGATGGACCGCTTTCATCAATCCCCCTCCCCCTCCCCCCAACACACAGACATACAATCCTTATCATCGTGCTTGCCTAGATTGGAAGTGCCATGGCATACATTGTATCAAAACAATCATATCAGATTTATACTAGGTTAGCGAATAAATGCACAAGGCAGTTAATGAAGTACTGTAGAATGTGATGATGTATAATCATTGTAATGATTCGTCCCATGCATTTCTATATCAAGGTATCTCCCTCACATGCAGCTGCATTACAACGATTTTAAAAAGTGAATTTTATAAAGGTTTTGGATAGCTCTTTATTAGGATACTAGCCCTTGCTAGACATATTACTTTCATTGTGTACAGTGGCAGAAGACTGAATGTTCAGAATGGTGTAGATTTCAATTAAGACGTTATTTCTATTAAAAAAATTGTTTAACTGATTTCTTTTCTTTTCGGTTCTTTTCATTATAGGAGGGGTGACTCTGGACTTCCGGCATCTTGACAAGATACTCGAATAAAAGCTAGTGATTTTATGGGGCGATTACCAAATGAGGCATAAAATAAGAGTGCTCTTTTGAAGATGAAGCTTAGGTGTACAGTAATGGAGGTGATAGGATAAATAAAGTTGGGGCGAAAGAGATGTAATTGAACATAGACAAACATTTATTTCAGCGGTGCAAGCCCACGGATAGGAATGTGTGTGCCCACGCTTTGGAGGGCTTTGGTTATTGCTAAGACCAGAGATATAGCCCCCCCCCTTCTACTGACAAAAAAGTTCGTCATTATTCGGCAACGTTGGCCATGTTAGAACGATGACAAAAATGAATGGCTTTCTCTGCGCCTAATCGGGTATATGGCATCCGTTGTACTTGAATAACGTATAACTGAACATTCCAGCTCCGTTATCTGACATGACAGCTTCGTCTCCGTGAATCTCAGAACCTTGAAATCGATGCTCGCGTGATAAGCCCCTGTGAGCAAAAACCACAACATTCAGACGTATGATAGTTAAGCAGACCGATTGATCCACTATTCTTGCAGGTCTTCGAGGGTTGGTAGGACTCTTAGAACGTATTTACGAGAGATACCTTTAATAATGCTACCCAGAGAATAAGTTCTTGGTGCCGTGTGTTTTCAGGTTGAATCTTCCAACGCATTGTTATATGCTAATTGGTTGACTATTTGGTGATTTTCATTGCGTGATAATAGAGAGAGCATCTTATCGTCATTCAGAGATCTATCATTTGGTAGAAGGCAAGCTTCTTAGTAGCTCTTGAGGTTGCTCATATACTTTCAAGTTGTGCCAAGACGAAAGGTAGGATAACATCTTTTCCCTTTATCATCAATTTGACGATAATATTAAAGAGCAGAGGGGTGACTTTCTTACAGAATAGTGGCAACTTGGGACAACAAAGTAATAAGCGAATTGCCTCCTACTTCATCAGACACAAATTTTTGTATACGAGGCCTAAGGAGTTCATGTTGTATGATAGCCTTTTCCTGGTCATTAGGGCCGAAGAAATTTTCAATTACAGAAGACGGCCCCCCTTCCATCTCCTCGATTGTCCTCCCCCCTTCAAATTTTTCCTCAGGTGGATTCTCTACTTGTATATCATCCGAAAATTCTGGTCTAATATTTGCTCCATGTTCGTCGGAACCTGAATATTGGAAGTCAATGCTAATGGCGTTCTCCTCTGGTTCTTCTGGCTTGTGAAAATACCGACTTTCGAATTGCTGATATTCTCCAGAAGTACCAAAGTCTACATCATCCTCCTCCTTGATTTTTCCGCCTCTACTTTCAAACGTTTCTTCTTCTCCAGAAGATTCTTGACGATAGGTCCCTAAGTCATCATCATACCTGACGTCCGTACTTCTTTTTAGGCGTCGAGAACCTCTCGTTTTGCTAAAAACGCCAGATACTTTGTGTATTAAGGCAGCATTTTCGTAGAGTTTTCCTGTAAAGAGGATAAAAGTATATGAAGAAACCTACCCAAGAGAGTAGCTTTAACCGATGTAAATATTGATATATTTTCATTTATTATGTTACCATCTACATAATCCTTAAAGAAGTGCCCATAATTTATGACGATTTGAAGATAAAAGGGTTTGTAAATAAAATGGCAATCAAGCAAATTCCTCAACAATGTTAAATATTTCTGGATGAAATTCCCAACACTGAATTCCCTAGTTGTACTGTAAAAAATTAATCCCATGAGGGGATAAGGATGAAGAAAACTATGAACTTGGCATCAAAACTTGTAGTTTCATAATGCATATTGACTAATGATTATAAATCTAATTATTAAAGGAGAGGATGGTCATGGGGCATTCTCCCTATGTCAGACTGTCAGATGTCATGATTCCAAGGTTAGCCTTATCTCTGTCTTCATTCTGTGTAGTAAAAGATAGAAGTTATTGCAAACTATTGCGAATTTTTGGATGGTAAAAGCTTCTTCTGCCACCAGTCTCCCGCTAGTCTTGCTTTTTTCATTTCTTCAATAAGTATTTATACTGTCTCTTTCATGTAAACCATTCTTATACATGTATTGATAATCAATGCATGTTGTAATCACCTTCATAGTTTTGAAGATGCGTATGGTGTGGGGTCCTTCTCTTTGACTTGTGGTTAAACCATAAAATTTGACAAAAGGACGTAACTCTTCACTGTCATAATTGTCTCTTGCTTCTTTCTGGGAGTGGGGGAAGGCGGCGACATTTCCTAAACTAAAGGATAATAAATACCCACGAGAAATAGAAAAGTAAAATACCCATGAGAAATAGAAAACTACCATCGTATGGTAAATACACTCAGGTACCCAATAAAATGATGGGTATAACAGACGGTGGTCGGATTAGAAAGAGAGCATTTTGTATGTTGTATGGTCGACAAATTCATGAAAATTTTATATAATATCAGCTCAAAGCCTTAATAAACCCTGTGAATCTTAAGAACCGTGCATTCTTACACCAGTTATTCTAAACCTTCTCAATCCCTTGTGAGGAGAGATAGACTGCTCTGGATCCTAACTGCTTCAAGAATCCCAAGAGAATCCTTCCTAGTAGTTTTGCTCGGCGATTCAGGTCACTGCCCCTACCCAAAATAATTTTGCCGTCGTTAACTAAATGCAAATTCTTGTTATAAAAATAAAGATTATTTGCAATTTAAAATGTTTGATCATATTAACCAATAAATAGGACTGTAAACGACCAATCCTTTCATGTCAGTGGATACTCGATCTGTCAAGAACAGTTTTGGCGATTTACAGCATGTTGTCAATATCGCAATGTTCTGAGTTCTGACACTCATGCTCTAGTCTATCAAAATTTGTCCTCCTGTTTGCTGGTATTTTTAGAGGTTGACAAACCAGAATAACAATGACCTCAGTTCCCGGTTTATATAATAGCGATCATCTTCAATAAAATCAGAGTTAGTTTTCAAGGCTACTCGGAACTTGACACCTCACGGAAGGCTATCTCAGTGGCGTAGCTGAAAGGCGTGCTTGTCATGCTCAGCACAACTAGCAAATCGCAAAGATGACATATTTTCTCTTTTCCATGTTTTTTTGTCATTCTAACGCCTTATTTCAGGTATAATAGATCTTTCACCGCCGTCTCAAAAAACTACCCTGGCTTATTTGCCTCTGTTGAATACCTCGCACATATCCATTCCCCGAGGAAACGATTTGCCCCCGCTTTAAAAGATTTCATCAGATTAGCTTCCTGAATTTGGTCGTGCTCCACTTTGTGCACCCTGTAGTTTTGGTCGTGCCCCATGATATGCAACCTAAGTTTGGTCGTGCTTTACAATAGGCAAGAACAATGCATAGTCTTGCTCCCAGAGGATGGCACGAC